>JAOEHY010050273.1:0-89735 GCA_025447955.1 Psilopsiagon aurifrons
AACCTGTGGGAGTTGCATTCTTTCGATTCTCCATGTAGCAAACTGCGTGGCTGATTTATGGCTTAAACCACGACACAACTGCAAACATAAGAAAGGCACCGCTTGTTCGCAGAACTGTTTCCATCTCTTTCAAACAAGTGTCGTTTTGCTATTTGCATATTGTCCAAGAAAGTGTTTGGCATCATTAAGTATATAAGTGGCTCAGATATCTGTATTTTACCTTTATGTCAAATATTTACATGTCGTACAGAGGACCTCACCAAGGAGTTGTTGTGATTAGTTGCCAAGAAGCATCAAGAATCAAATACAATTGTTAGTGTTTAAAGGGTTTCCTGTTTATTTCTACAAACATACAGGATAAACACTGTCAGTCCAAAGTAAACTATAGAGTACACATTTTTTTTCCAGAACTAATACCCTATAAAAGCATAGAATGGTTGAAAACTACTTTTAAACTAATTCGTTCTGGTGGCTAGTACCATGTGTGAAGACATTTAAACTAATTCATTCTGGTGGCTAGTACCATGTGTGAAGAACCCAGAGACCCTGTTAATTAGCTAAAATTATCATTAAAAAACTACCCTTGGTTTAGACGTTATAGTTAATGAGGATCCTCCTAAACACATCAAAAAATGTGGTCAACATTTGGTTCTGATCAAAGTAAGTAACACAGATATGAGAGACATTGAAAAAAAAAATCAAAAAAAAAAAAAACCCAAGAAACAGCAAACCCCACAACAAAACCCACCTCAAATTCAGCTCAGAATGAAAGAAAAAAACAAAGCACCCAGCAACACATATGTACAGTATCATAAAATATAAGTCAGAGCACCAGGGACTGAATTTTGAGTGACATTCGAAAGATTTTCATTAAAGCATCCATTTGTTTCAGTCATTTGAGAACTATTTAGTCACTTAATTCTCCCAGCTGAATTTTTTTTCAGATGCCAATTGACAGAAGAAATTCATTCCAACTAAAGATAAATCCCTATATTCACTGCCAAGGGTTTTCCTGCCATAGACAATTATTGGTCTAGAGGGGACCTTTTCTTTCTTCTTGAAATTAAGCTCCTTCTAAGAAACCTATGTAAAATTAAGTACTTCATTAAACTGACAATCTGGTAAGTCTACCTTTGTGCTTTGTTTCTACTAAGGCAAAGTTAAGAAATATATGAAATGGAAGAAACATACATTTATAGAGATCAACAAAGAATTTGCTCTTCAGTTCAAGTAGCTAGAACGGTAAAACAGAGGAGAAAGAATAAGAAAATACAGTTTACGTCAAACAAGCACTCATTTTCTTAACCTTTCTTAAAGTATTCAAAATTGAAACATTTGTTTCAAAACTGATCATGTGCAGTTAGTTTCAAAATTAATTCACTACATTAATCCCCTATATTACTTGTTTTCAATTTTGTCTCATTCCATGGTATTATGTATTCTATGCTAGATAGACCTTTTTCTAAGTATGAATGGTCTTTGAAATCTCTGGGTATAATTTTATACTTCTATGAGAGCTCATAGCATCAAATATCTGTTTCAATGTGATGTTTTTTAATGAGGAGAAAATTTCAAGTTTACCAAGGCTTTTAAAATAAGATATATAAAGTTAACCTGTTCACTTGTGGTCATCAAGGGTCTCTCATTCTGCTCTGCCCTTTTTGTTGTCATTTATTTCAGGGGAAATTTTTAGAGGTTTCATAATATTTTGTCCACTTAACACAGGGCAGAGCATAGAAGACAAACACAGATTAATTTAATGCTTTAAAGGGTAATGAGCAGTAAGTTGTTATACTAATATTTACTGCATCCTACCTGTTAAAACATCATTTTAAACACTCGAAATTAGAGTTGCAGAATAAGGATAATGGATCAGAAATGCTCAAAATTTTTATTTTGAGGCCCAAAGGATGCAGAATTTGTTTAGCTTGGCAGTTCTAAAGGGACTGCCATATTCTCAAAGAACAGGATAGTCTGAGTAAAGAATAAAGCTTAAATATTGAAAAAGAGAAATATTATAATAGTCTACTAAGTACAGGTGGAAACTTTGTTTAGTAATATCCATAATGTAATGCATCCTTAAGTGAGGACTCATTTGAGTGTAATTTAAAATGTAAGGTGGCTAAAAAATTGTGTGTCATTACAAAACTGTAAGAAGGAATTATAAACCAAGGTTTTGCTACAATCATCAATCACAATTACATCAAGAAATACTTGGTCACTCACATGGCATCAGGAAAAACTTTAGTCACATAGAGCAACAGCCAGTCTGCCACGTGGCTGGACAGCATACACTAAAATTTACCTAAGGGGGTTCGTGAGTTGGATTTCCTTTTCTTAAGATGGCTATGCCACAAATAAAGGCTTCAGCATCTGTGACCTGTGCTTTGCATTTGAATTATTGCATATTAGATATAAATTTTTGTTTGGACTGCATTTTATGTTGATACTTACATTTTAAAAACTATTCACCATATCCTTGGAAAAGAGCTGAAAGGAAAATATGGGATTGTTGTGTGCTTTACTCCTGCTGCCCCACTGGCAACACGCTGTTATTGCATTTCAAGGAGGAAGGTGTGGGAGGGTATTATTTTGATCCTTAATTGCCAGTGTGTTAATTGTATGAAAACAATTCCCTCAAAAACAAATTCTGACAAGTTTCAGAGATTTATCAATTTGTTGGCTTGAAAAGGTTTGGAACAGGAAGGAAAAACAATGTATTGTGGTATACTGTTGTTTTAGATGTTGCCAAAAGAAGTCTTGACAGGTCAATGTGACAGCCTGCGGCAATCGTGGAAAAAATGGTCTCATGGAACACTGATGGTCTCCAGGTTCATGCTTAAAGGGACCAAAACAAGTCAGCATCAGCACGGGACACGTGGAGCCAGTGTCCAAACACTGAGAAGCCACTGGACCTTATCTCTTCATCTGAGAAGGGGCCTGCACTATTTAAGAATTGCCATTAATGGAAAGATTATTTTTCCTACTTTTTTCTCACAGTAGAGGAAAATAAATTAGAAGTACGAGAAAAAATCCAACTTACAAACTACTAAGATTTAAAGTAAAAATAGGATTCAGTCCTCATGTGCCTGGAAAACCTGCTGCACTTTTCCCATTTTGGTGCTTAATAATTAGTCATTAACTCCTGTCCAGCAATGAACAGAACACACTCATCTGCCACTTACTTGACAAGATCGGGCACATGTTGATCATTTTAACAGATTAATTTAACTCAGGTTTCTGTAGTTTCCCTAGGAATTGGCCAAGCAGAAATTTATCAGATTCTATATAAATCTATGTCAGTGGGAACTTTAATGGAAATTACTACATTAAGAATTCTGGATTGGGCCCTTAATAGCTACTATAATTTGTCATCTTTTTAATATGGGAAAATCAGTAAAATGAAATATTCTAAAGACATAAAAGTAATAACCCAATCATTTAATATGAAAGAATAACTAGACAATACTGCCCTGTAGAACTATGGATGGCCTGACAGAAGGGCACTGCATATAAAAGCCAGAAAAGCATCACTATTATTTTGAGGGAAATACTGCATTTATGTAAAGCTATGCCAATGAAAAGAAAGAAGAATAATCAGTTCAACATCCTCAGTAATTTTTATGAGGCATTCACATGTCTTCGGTGTCATTACCACAAGCAGAAATAATAGAATCATATAGAATCGTAGAATGGCTTTGGATGGAAAGGAACTTAAGATCATCTAGCTCCAGCCCCTTGGCATGGGCAGGAACATCTCACTCTAGACCATGTCTCCCATCAATCTGTCCAGACTCTTCTTAAACACTCCCAGGGATGGAGCATTCACACCTTCCTTGGGGAACTCATTCCAGTGCCTCACCACCCTCGCAGTAAAGAACTTCTTCCTTATAGCCAGCCTGAACTTCCCCTGTTTAAGTTTAAACTCATTACCCCTTGTACCATCACTGCAGTCCCTGATGAAGAGTCCCTCCCCAGCATCCTTGTAGGCTCTCTTCAGATCTTGAAGCCTCCACACAGCCTATTCTTCTCCAGGCTGAACAGCCCCAACTTTCTTAGCCTATCTTCACACGGGAGGTGCTCGAGCCCTCTTATCATCCTTGTAGCCCTCCTCCAGACTTGCTCCAAAAGTTCTATGTCCTTTTTATGTTGAGGAAACCAGAAATGTACACAGTACTCCAAAAGGGATTTCATGTGAGCAGAGTGGAGGGGCAGGATCTCCTCCTTTGACCTGCTGGTCATGCTTCTTTTGATGCAGCCCAGGATATGGTTGGCTTTCAGGGCTGCTCATGTTCAGTTTGTCATCAGCAACACCTCCAAGTCCTTTTCTGCAGGGCTGATCTGAAACACGTCTCCTCCCAACCTGTATCTGTGCTTGGGATTGCTCCGCCCCTGATGGTAGGACCTTAGACTTGGCTTGGTTGAACTTCATGAGGCTAGGATTAGCCCATCTCACAAACGTGTCAAGGTCCCTCTGGGTGGCATTCCTTCCCTCCCTCCAGCTTATCAACCGAACCATATAACAGTGTAGCTGACAAACTTGCAGAGGGCGCACTCAATCCCACTGTCCTTGTCACCTATAAAGGTAGTGAACAGGTTCAGTCCTTGGCTCAGAGAATGGAAAGAAGAGCGAAAATCCTGGCCACAAGCCGAAGGAGCTTAATTCCATGATTTTGCTTAGCTATGAGTGAGAAAAATGCATAAATTTGTAGTAGGTAACTATTAGCAACAGTTTAAAGTATAACCATTACAACTTTATAAATGTATGTCTTTAAGGTAATATAACCCAAGTAGTAACTCAGAATCAAAGCAAAAAATTATGAAAATGAGAGGCTGTAATTTTAGTCATAATATTAAAACTAAATGCAAATTCTAATAAAAAATAATAGTTTGTTTTACAATTGTACTTACCCATTCCATTGTTTTCAATGAGAGATATCAAATTACTGAAAAATGAAGATTAATACTTACATCTTGCCTCTATCTAAAGGGAAGCTGAGGCATGGAAATTTGCCTATACTGGTTTCGGAGGCCAGTGGCAGAACCACGCTGGATGGTTGGAAAGTGAGCAGTCCAGTAATGTTTTCTTAAGTCTGGTCCACCAAAATTGTGCTGGCAGGAGTAGGTATGGGGACATGCTACAGGTGTGGATACACCATGAATCACAGTTGGTCGCTCCGTCTTTGTCATTTAACCTCAGATTTGCTTTCCTTTCAGTGATGGTTTCTGAGTCCCAAGAAAGAATGAAGAACTTATGTTAAAAGGTTGCTTACTTTTGTGGATTTCTATCATCCATGAAGACCCTGAAGCTTCTCCACTGCTTTGAAAGGCAAAACAGGACAAAATCTCTGCCTAGCTTCTGTCAGAGTCCAAGAGACTCAGGCTTCTGGGCGCCTCCAGATTTCCATTCGTAAGATGGGATGTGGACGTGCACAGGCCCTTTGGAATCTGGCCTGAAATATCATCAAGAATATAAAAAGTGTGTTTCTCTTAAGGCCTTTTGTTTGGTTGGTTGGTTGTTTACTTTTTTTTTTTTTCCCCAAAGAGAGGAGAGTCCTTTCCACTGTGCAGTGATAAAAGATCAGATTTAAATATATTTAAAAGCAGCAGAAATTTCTTAACATAGAACAGAAATGAAAGACCTTTTTTTTTTTTTTTTCTTTGACAGGAAATTACTGTTTGCTTTTTCTAGTATTACATGAACTGTGAAAAATTCATCTTTGTGTGCCAAAGAAAGAAAAAAACCCTCACCCAATTAAACATGCTTGTGCTTCATGCCCACTGCTACAGGGGTAGGATGCACACTTCTATCTGTGACTGCCAAAACAAAAAATGGTTGTGCAGCTCTAGAGATGCTTTACTGAACTACAGTAACACCATTTAACAATTTAGCTAACTGATAAAATGAAAAATACTGCTAATTCCCATTTGTAATATGCTAAATTGCCTGCAGCTGATTTAAACAATAAGCAAGCCAGGCTGTAAGCTGTTATCTGAGGCCAGTTGAGCAAAATGCTTTATTTGCCGTTTCTTCCTGAGCAAGGGGTTTAACAAATTAGCCCCTAAAATATATTCTGCAAGTGGTTCAGCCTGTATGGCCTCAGAACAGTTAAATTCTGCAGAGAATTCAGTACCTGAACTTGCCGAACTTGCCAATCTCTGATAACAGAAATTTATACATAAGCAAACCTTTCACGTTTAAGCTGCAGATTTTTCTTTCTTTCTTTTTTTAAAATTTTCTTCTAAAGTTTAAAAGTTTCCTTTTGGTTCAGGTATTTCTAAGCACACAACAAATCCACAACATTGAAACAACAAAAAGCTTGTGATACTCGCTGATAGCTTCCTGCAATGTTGAAAGAAATTAACTCAAATCCTAAGATCCATCCTCAGGAGCTTAATTGCTTCAAAGAATAGGAATCTTGTCAAATTCAGTCTAAACAAACATAATCAGTAACTTTCAAAGCTTGTTTGACATTGAAGAAGCATATAAAACAACATAGGAATCAAACAAACATACATCGATGGTCTGTCAAAAATTTTTGTTAGACATGATGCTATTATCAAGGCACATCAGGATGAAATAAAGTGACCTAGCTGACCAGGGGCTTACAAATGTCTTGGGAAGGAAGGAAAAACGGTGAATCACAAGGTAGCTTTGTTACACGTCCCCTCAGGCCGTATTATTGACAGGGATGACAATGGTCCCAAGATGCACCATTATCTATGACCAGCAAGCAGACATCAAATCAGACATCAAATGCTACTGAGCTGTCTCTGTCAGAATAGAAAATGCTGCTCAAAATATACAGGGCTTGTTACATTTTGTTCAGCAAAGGTTTGTCAAAAGCCAGGGTCACTCTCTGTGTGCACTGCCCTGAAGGGTAATTTTAAAAGGCAGGAGAGATGCACTTGATTCTTCAGTGTTTCTTCTGGAAGGAGACTTCGAGTCTGAGGATGACCAAAATGTTTTGAAATCAAAGAATGACTCATTAAAAAAAAAAAAAAAAAAGTAAACCAAACCTAATAGATGTTCGTTATGGCTGTGTTATTAGAAGGCAAATCACTTTTCAAAATAAACAGGTTAGGGAATTATTCCCACATTCAGATGTTTGTTCAGTAAAAATTCAGTTGATTTCTAATACGTTAAAGTGGACGCTACTGTAAAGGCAGAGATCAAATTGTAGTGTATAAGTATGCCTTCTTCATGTATCTCTGTTGTATCATTCTGGCAGTTAATTGCAGTAAAAATATTTGTAATGGTGAGAAAAGAATTATTAATATAGTACCTTTTAGAAAGAAAAAAAAGAGTCTGTATATTGAAACTCCAACCTCAGAAATATTTGGGTAAACTTTGCTTTTCTGTGAACATCTGCTAAAAACACACTGAGGAAACAAAGTCCAAATCCACGTTACAAACTGACACAGAAATCTTTTGGAACTGTGTTGTTGAAAAATCCTACAACAAAATACTCAAATCAAACCGAAATAAAAATGAAACCTGAGGTGAAAAGAGTATTTCAGGAGGTGAAAGGCATTACTGGTACAGAAAAAGCATTATGGAAGTTTTCCAGTAATTCTTGCCAATGGGTCAGCTCTTGCTTTTTCACTTAATGGTCACTCCTGCCTTATGGGTGGACTTGGCTTTACCAAAAGAGTGAAAAAATGAGCCACAAAAACTGCAGTCCTGTATAGACCAGGCAATGCAACGAGACCCTCCACTCTTAAGTTTAAGGTTGCATCTTGACCTGGTGTTCTTAACTGAATACCCTATGAACTTTTCTGTCCATGCCACCCGCCTTCCCCCCTGCACCTGGGTGCTTGGTGTCCCTTGGGAGTGGTCCCCCAGTCTGTTCCTCACCCTTGACACAGGACATGTTCCAAAATCATTGTGCCCCTTCACGTTGGTCCTCAGCTATCCAGACCCATTTCCCTGCTCACTTTTGCTGTTCATTATTGTGACTTCTCCAGAGCATGTAATTGTCTTCTTTCCTTCCTTTTTAAGGAGAAATAACAGAATAAAAAAAGGAAGAGAAAAGAACTGCCTTTTGGCTCTGAGGTTACAGCTGTTGCTCCACTGCCCATACCCATGTTACTTTCAGGACAGAAATTAGGATAATAGCCTATCAAATGTAATTTCTCTCCTCCTAGGCCAGTCTCAAGATGACAGATTTTATCCTTCTGGATCCTTCATGGAATATGCTCTTTTTTTCCCAAACACAATGCTCTTAATTCAGTGCAATAGTATCTTTTCCCTTTCACTGGAAGTCACAATATGTTGTGAGAAAGGCTGGCTTGTTTTACTCCTGTTGGAGAACTTGCAAGTGTGCTGAGAGTTGAGGGAAACTTTGAAAAACAAATTTTTCCCCACCAATGCTGCTTTAGCAATTTCATCAAAACTATAAGTATTCTTCCTTGCCCTTCTTTTTCATTACTCATCATTTATGTGGACTTATGCATAACATCTAGTTTTACATAAGGGTGAAGTGTTTGGTTAAATCCTACTTCCTGTTATTTTTTTCAACTATCAATTATTGATATAGAAATAAATGAAGGAAGAAAAACCCATGAAAGAATATACTCCTCATCACCAAAGCCAATTTTTGGTTAAAAGTTCTGTATTAATATTCCTCCACATTTAGAAAATCTTACTAATGACTTCCATGCTGTAATACTCCACTGGAAATTTAGAGCTTTAAGGTATCTTTAGCATTTTGACATCAAAGCCTTCACAAAAAAATAGTTTCCTGATGTAATCAGGAAGCAAAAGGCAGCACAAATATACCTGCAATCCCTTTAACCCACCATTCAGTCTTGAATGAAAGATCTCCTTGAGACTGGAGATATTGGATCAAATTTGTGTAAACAGTGTAGTAGGTTCATTCTCTCCTGAGCCAGGTTTCAAACACAGATAGACAATGGAGTCAGAGCCTGCACTGTTGGTTTCATAAAAAAACTATTTATTAAATAAACCCTGTTCTACTCACCACACTACTCATGATTTCTGATCACAACAATATATTTAGCCTCCTCTCTTGTTTTCACAGTATTTCACCTCTATTTACAATCAAATCAAATGAAAACCAACCAAACAAAAAAACCCCAGCAGCATCAACTCTACTTAATTGTTGTGTATCCCCTGAATGATCAAAACAAACAACCTGAGGCTAACAGATCCACATCACATATGAAGTTATACTGTATGTAATGAGGTAACATACTCATGTGTAAGCTTTCCTCTCCAAAATAAGGAGAACAACATAACTTCCAGATTGTTGCCATCATCCAGAAATCTAAGCAGTGCCTGTGATTCTGCAATATTTGTCTAGCCCTGAAATAGCCATTTTAATTTATGAGTAACAGAGTGCTTACAATTAATGGCAGCTAGGTTCTTGCTATAATGATGGACATCAAGCGAGTATGATTGCAGATGTTTAAGAGTAAATGTGAAAGGAAAGGAATGAGCATTAAAAAAAAAAAAAAGGAGAGAGTATTGATTCAGTGTGACTGATGTGAATGAGTTAAATGATTGACTGTGAAGTGTGAATTCAAATTTACTGTGAATGGAATTTACTGTGAGTGGAACAGAGTATGCATGACCATGACTGAGTGTGACTAGGTATCATTAGGAAGAACTAAGTGAATATGAGTGGAAAGCACTGATTATCTCCCCTGTAATCTATAAATAAACAGTATTGCAGGAAGTTTTGAAAAATGTATTTAATAAGAGATTTCCACTGCCTGAATAAACTAGCTTAGGCCAGACAGCCCGATCTGAAGGAAAATATATCATTTTATTCAAAGCTCTGTCATGGAATAATATGTGAGCTCATATCTGACATGAACAAAATAGGCCTAAATTTATAGCAAAATGGAAATCACTCAAAATAAATGTCTTTCAAATTTTCAACAAACATTTACTAACTCACATTATATCAATTATCTCCTCTTCTACTTATGGGTATTTTCCTGACGTACATGTTTAAATTTAGAAATATGAACATTCAGTCCCTGAAAATTTGGGAACTGATTCTGTCTTCTCAACTCAATAGTATAAGGTTTTATTATTGCCAAATAACTGTCCTTTAGCAGAGTGACCAAATAACCAAATTGCCACCAAATATCTTCCTTTGTGCAAAGTAACAGAACTGAGCCTGAGGTTGCTCCAATTTACTTTAGTAAGAGTAAAGAGTATTTTGCATCCTGAGGTCTCAGACTCCACTTATAAAAAAGTGTCTCAGTATCTTCTCAGCTGCTGCATTCTCTCCATAAGTATATGCTTACTTGATTGAATTTTAGTGCAAGTCAGACCAAGAGATTCTTTGTTACTAAAAATCTGTTCAAATAAATGTTGATTTTAAAGATGGAACCTGAAAGAGGTTAAAACAATGTCAAAAACCTAGATCTTGGTGTGATCAGCATGGATTTTACTACTGAATTTAGTTATTTGCCTACCTTGAGTAATTTTCTCCCTCCTAATTCTCCTGCAAACATTATCAATCAAACATTAATCAGAATTTATGTTGGTTTTTTTTTTCTTTTATCATCCTCTAGTTCCACTGAAGAAGAAAAGATAAAAACATAGTGCTCTGTTTTTACTCTGCCAAATTAAGAATCAAAATCAAACAATGTGAAAGACCAGAGAGGCCATTTCAGCTGGAGAAATCTTTCTTGGGAAACCTGCAATACTCCTTTCCTCTGCTAATTCACTGGTGATGAATTTACTGGTGTGAAGAAATTCCCTGCCTGAATTAGCTGGGGCTTAATCTAGGTCATGCACATGAGCATCCTTGAACCCTGGAGTTCTTTGAGTTAGAAGCATTTTAAACTAATGTTTGGTGTATGTGCATCCTTATAACTTTACAGGCTCTAAGTTAACTCTGCTGAATAACAGGGTCCAAGAATGTGGTCCAAACTTTTGCATGAGCTTTTGTTTGCATTGGTTTTTGCTTCACACTGTATTTCCATTTTACAAAGAATGGGACAGAAACTGTTACAAGTTTGCTTCCATTGTCTGACCAGAACCAAGCCAAAGGAATTATTCCTGTTTGGATCTTACTGAGCCATCAAGAAACACCTCAAATATGTTGGCGCTGTCACATTAAAATAATTGCAGTTATCATAACCTGCAACAAAAAAGTCTTCACATACTTTAAGACTTCACATACTTTAGCCAACTCAATACAAAAACCTGTATGGTAACTATGCTGAGTTACCTTTAATGCTATAAAAGACTTGCTATTAAAGAAAAGTACAACTTATGTTACCCGTTCTGTAACTTGCCCTGTAAATTTACTAATGGAAAGATGTCCCACATTTTCACTTTCCTGCATAGGCACCATTACCAAAATCCCTTAGATTTAATGTAATCGCAAAGCCACTTGCCACTGTAATCTGATATGCAGAGCAGTAATCTCTCTTTATTCTCTATGCACCTCTTGCACCTTCCAATAGCTCAGAAGTCCTGTGTAAGGCAAAGACCAGGACCCATGTTCCCTCAGCTTTGCCAGTGAGTAATAATACATCCTCACCAGCCTAGGAAAGATAAAGAGCTTGTCTTGGTTTTGGTTTTCATGTTTTGTGTTTTTGGTGTTTATTTTTTGTTTGTTTGCTTGGTTTTGTTTGCTTATTTGTTTGGTTTTTATTTATTTTATTTGGTTTTTTTCCATTTTTTTTCTTGAACAAAGTGTCTTATTTCTGATTTTCTAAATAAGCATTTCCTGATTTCAACAGGAATCTCACAGCTTACAGAAAGGATATGTATTGAGTGGACAAGTAGCACATAGTATGCTCAAAGATTTTTTTTTTAAGCCCCTAAATGTTGAACTAAATCAAATATTTCTACTACTTGCTTTCCTCCTATCTACCCCTGAGTTAAAAATTCAGCTGGGACTATATCTGAATTTCATATCATGTTGATGTAGAACATAGCTTCTAATTTTCATCAGGACAGAAACAATGGATGTTTTGCTAAAAGAACAGTTACAGGTCATTTTTAAAAGTAACAAAATATGACACGCATAAGTATCAGTATTGCCTCAGTAAAGCCAGGTTGTCTGTTCACCTTAGGTTATGCTACAAATTCTTAACATAGCTTTAGGTTCTCCAGCTTTATTTAACTGCGAACAGAAAGAACTTTACTATTATGGATAAAGGCAACTGTCTCTGGAATTGATCTCATTAGCAAAGTTTCCATAGGAAAGATTAGAGAAAGCAACTGATTTTTTTTTTTTTATTTGTACTGGTATTTTTAGGCAGTGAAGCAATTTCATCTTCTCAGAGGCATTGCTTTCAGGTCAGATTCTTAACTACTGTTAAGTCCTCAATTCTGAAGACATTTAAGGATAGAAGACCACTCTCCACTACAATAAAACAAACGTTCAGCATGGTCAAGCCATAGTTTTGAAGAATGAAATTTTTCTGGATTTAAATGTATTCTATATGACTCCAGTTTAAGATGATGACAATCCAGTGTGTCTATCCAAAGATAAAATTTGCCCTAAATTTGGCAGGTGGAGTCTGAAAAGTGTTTGTTGTCCAAAAAGAACTGCTTTTGTTTTAACATTTCTTGGATGTTAAGGAATATTCTTTTATGTATGTATTTTAGACAATACTTTAACATACATTGCTATTTTAGTATAATTTAAATATCTCTAAAAACTCTATGGTTTTCACAGAAAATCCCTTTAATATGATCATGAAAAGTTATTTAATTTTGCAACTGATAAGTTCTGGGTTTTATTTTTCCAAAGATAATACCTTACCTGTCACATCATGAACACTCTGGACCAGTCATGAGAAGAAAAGGCAATGATCTCTATGTTTCTCAAGCAGAAGTACAAAAAACAGGCATGTATGGGAAAAAATTAATGCGGCAATTCAACGGATCCACTATTCTAAATCCCCTAGTATGGAGAGAACTGGGGGGCTTAATAATCTCTACAAAGTAGCTATGATGTGCTTCTGCCAACTGCAAACAGCATCTGTACAAATCCCTGTTCATGCGGGCTTGCTGCAAGGGTCCAGATATAGCCAGCAGTTATTATTTATTGCAACATTTTTATTGAAGTCACATTCATAGCTGAAGCTGTCATCCTGAAGGAGAAAATTGTAGGTTAGTTTTTGTCCTACATGTGTACATTATGTAATTCTGCCTATTATCTCTGGGGCCTCTCTCACAAAGTTTCCACCATTCTTTCTCTGTTACGTCTCAAAGTTATCAGAGTCAGAGTTCATTTATACTTCTGACCGCTAGCTAGACAATGTCCCCGGGGTTGCGATGTCTAGTATGGCAGAACAGAAATATAATTTTATGGCCAATATATTCTAATTCATTTAATTAGGGATTTTCTTGGATCTCTTGCGTATGTGTCCTTTCCTGTTCAGAGGTTTCTATAGAAAATCTATCTCCAATCCAGAAAGTCAGGGGAAAGTCCTCCTGCAAGTAGAGATCTTGTTTGCTCTCCATCAAATTAATATTCATCACATCAGTAGCAGAATATACTTTTCTGTGTTCCCTCTGTCATTAATAGTTTTGAGGAAGAATTCTTGCAGAGTAGCCCTCAAAGAAATGCACATTATTTAGATATACTAATAATGGAAGAAAAAAATAAAAGAAAGGCATATTTAAAGTGGAGACCCTGACAAAATTTAAATCACAATAGTTTAAAGTAGACTGATAAGAGCTGCAATTAAGAAACATCTTGCTGCTAAAAATGTGAATTTTATACATATTTCATACCTCAAGCAGAGCTCAGAGGTAGATTGTATCTTCTTCTTTAAATAAATAAAAAAAATATTCCGTGCTGTACTAATTTTTATGTGCTCAAAGCTGAATTTCCATTTCGTTGTGAGATGTTCTCTGCACAGATGTAGAATGGCCATCTCCCCCTTGAGAAGTTTTCAGTCAAACCCAGAAATATGGGAGAAATAATGTGTTATCTTCATTTCGCAGAGGTGTGGGGAGGTTGCATGATGTCTCCAAGCAGAATGCAAGTCTCTGGCAATACACAGATCTGAGTGTTTCAAGGGTTTTTTGCATCTCTGAGGTGGTATCTACACACAGTAAAATTGAATCCAAATTTTCTATTCAGACTCTAATATGATATACATGAATTAAAGAAAAAGGAGAGGAAATTTCCTAGCTAAATATTTAGTATTTCAAATGTAACTACAAAAGCACACCTAAGTGAAGAAAATATATAATATCGTTGTGCATTTCCTGTGTTTAAACTAGAGCATATATACTGGAGCAAATAGAATTACATCAAATGGAAGCTAAGATTCAGAAAGAAAATCAGTAAAATAATTCCTGGGGTATTATAAAAAGAAATATTTTTGAAGTGAAATATTTGCAATGCAGAAAATTGAAGAAAAACATTTAAAGTCATATGTTTTATTTAATCTTATGGTGATTTTCTTTACCTTTTAATTTATGAGAAAATAAATAATAATGAGAAACCCACAATTTAAAGTTTCCTTTGTAATTGTTCTGCTGATTCTTTTATTATTATTATTATTATTGTATTTTTTTCAAAAAGCTACTTTTTGAAAGCTACCATTTGAGCGATATACAAATGAAAGAATTTTTAACAATCCAGACGTGCAGGGAACTGTCTGTCACCCAAAGCCTTAAGTGTCTACTCTAATGGTTTCCTGCAGAAATCATTCACTAATTTACTATTAATGAGTGATAGTGTTTATACACTCAGCTAAGTGGAAAGTGATTTTTTTGGAGGATACTACATTTCTCTTCCCTCACTCACAATGATATAATTACAGTCAGGAGAAGGCTTTCTATACCAATTACAAATCATAGTTGGTCATGATTCTTGTTTCATTCCTGGTGACAATATCTAAGAGCAAAGATAACTAGAACAGCAAATGACTAGAACAGCTGAAGGTTGATATAAAGTTAAATATCTGAAAAACACTATAGTATTATTCTGAAAAATGAACAAATAGCAGCTGTGAATTACTTAATTTCTGTCATTCTTAGCCCTTTCTGAAGATAGGAAAAATAGAAATGCACAGGACATCCCAATCAAATTTTAATGGACAAACCTTTTCTGGATCAGAGAGCAGGAGAAAGCTAAATTGCCTCTGGTTAGCCAGTGTAAGTGGTGGTAGCATTCCTACCAAGGTTGTGGTTGTTAAATGTAAGGAAAAAAATAAAGAAAATTCAGATGTTCTGAATAAGAATATCATACTAAAATGAAATAGTCAATAAACCGTATGTATTTATGAGATTCATGTAGAAATAAAACCGATGATCCTTAATCTACTAGCTTCACAGAAACTCCTCCAGGGTGCTCTCATTACAAACACTCAGAACTGAAGAAATATTACCTAGACAGGGAAAGTATCTACAGCTTCGCTATTCTCCTCAGACAATTCGAACCATAATTTACACAAATATCGGGACGTAGAAATACCACTCATCATTTTTTTTTTGCTGGGCAACAGTAGAAAGAAGAAACTGTAGATGATGTTAACTGGTGAAATGATACATAGGAGTAGGAAACTTTGTCTTGTTTTGCACATTTACCAGAGCAATGAAAGTAAACAGAAATGTTGAGGTTTGTCAAAAAAATAATAAAAAAAAATTGGTGCTTTTAAAATGAATTCCATAAAATAAGGAAAACGATTTCATTGTTAATTTAAAATTTATTTTTATTTTATTCTGTGTACCCATATCTTGTTATTTTTCTACCTATAAAGATATAGAAGTTCCTATATAGTGTCTGCCTTCATAATTAATATTTAGCTTCAGTTTTGTTTTATACCAGATTTGTACTGTCATTGTGGTAGCACCCCAGAAAGTGAGAAGTACATAACAAAACAAAGGAAATGAATAGGCACAGGATCACTCTTATTTTTGTCTACTGAGACGTTACAGCCATGCAACTGCAGGTGTGTACACAAGCATGGTACAGGACGTCCTGGAACCTCATCCAACCTCTGTCAAATCCCTATTACGTCAAGACTCTCAGACATTCCAGATCCCAGCATCTGTTCTGTTATTTAAGTTAGAACAAGCCAAATGGCTGTTAAAACCTTTTTGTCAATATAACTACTTTAAAACCTTATAAAACCACCTTTAAGTCATTTCAATGGGAAAATCCTTCCTCCGTTGCTTGCATTACTGGTAAGGCAGCCTTACAGGATAAGCTATTTTAAAGCAGCTAATCATCTTTCCCACCAGAGTCCTCCTGTTCTTGCACTGAATACCCTTCTTTTCAAGCTCCTTTGGCGGTATTAGGTAAAGAGACAATGGAGAAATAGCAATATATTTTCCATGTCCCACTGACCTTGGGAGTGGATACCACAATGCTCCATCCCTGACATGGAGACATCCAGGTGATCCAAATGTTTAAATCATGTTATGATTTTCTGATGTTGACTGTTACTACAAAATGAGCTAATCAAGTTGTCTGGCAAAGTCTTTTTCTCCTGTCAAGAAGAATGCCTCACTTTACTATTATAAACTTGAAATATTCACACTACATGGCTTATGATCAAAATCTGATAATTTAGCAGAAAGTTTTTAGAAGCTTAATCACATATCTTAATAAAAAATTGCACATTCTCTGGCTGAGACAGATTCTGATTACCTGTCTTTAAGGAAATGGACTGCTTTAGAAAATTATTTGAAGTACTCTACTATTATACCTGTCATACACTTTTAATTAAAAATGTATTCATGCATGACTAAATTGCATACAGTGGAAAACAGACCTATTTTAGATCAATTGCAATAATGTACACATAACCCAATGAAGTAAGTCCATACAATTATAACAGGGAGACAGCCCCATCACAGTTATACTATTTCAGGGCAGGCTCATACCAGATGTATATGCTGTGGAGCCAATCATCACAAATCAATGTGGACTCAATCAGCACAAACAAATTTACTAACCTACTCTAAATACATGTAATGAAGTCATTCTACTAATCTAATGTAAATTAAATATGTGGTGAAACAAATACAGGATAATGATTAACATTATTTTATGAAGTCTTTCTTGACAAAGTCCTCTAACTAAGGCAATCTACACCCAATATTTGAAAACAAGAAATATATGCAACCAGAAATACATTGGTTAGATTCTGTTACAACTAGAAGTATGAAATCAATGCACTGTTTACAAAAAATCGTCCTTTGAGGCCAATAATTTATGCTAGAGGAATATTGAATTTAGACTGACAAGAAGAAAATGTGTTCTCTTTTAAAACACACTGAAGAAGAGCTGGAATTCAGAATAAAACAGACATTACATGGCAAAGAACTAACAGCTAGATTGCAGTGTCACAATTTTTTTCAAGAAATATCCAATTGTAGTTATTTCTTTTAGAAGAACAATAGATAGACAATGTCTGTTTGCACATAGGGTTTTGGAGCTTCTTGAGAAAGGATTGATAAAAGTATTTAATGATGAAAGCTGAATTATACCTATAAGATAAGGAATAATATAAAAATTAGGATTCTGAATATTTCTTCACTAGAAGGTATCTGCTTGAGAGTAAAGGCGCATCCCCAGTCCATGGAAACGCATGTTAAGGACTGAAGAGAAATCAAAGTTGCTTACAAACTGCAGAAATGGGAAGCCTAAAAGTAGTTGTTCTTTCTAGAGTATTACTGTCCAGATAGGTATTTCCTCCTTTGTAATTCTGTATTTTATTTCTGCAATTAAGATTTCATTTACAGATTGCACCTTAGACCCTCTGTTCTATCCATTTCTGCAGCAGAAACCGCACTGCCATTGCACTTGCATCACCCACCACGACTTGTCCAATGACAGACAAAAATAGTTTAAAAGAATGCATTTTGTTGAACACTGTGGGCTGATTTTTGTTAAAGTTCTTTGCAAGTGAAAAAAAAAAAAAGAAAAAGGAAGTTATTAAATGAAAGTCTTTGCATCCCTGTTGTCATTATTTCTGTGTTAAGTGAATAAAGTTTTTTCCAGAAAAATGTTTTTTTGACTGAAAATGAGAAGGCTCTGAAATGAAAATTTTACAAAGGAATAAACATGGAAAGTTTTCATACTCTGAATCAAATTTTCACCAAAATTACAGATGGGCATATGGAGGACAAGGAGGATCAAGCTCCTTCTCACTACTCTGCCTGAGAAAAAGGCAAGCAAGCACATAAATGATATTCTTGGCTCCTCTGATGTGTGTGCCAACTTTCTCTAAGCTGTGAAAATACTCATAACTCTCCAGCATGGGAAGAGGTTCTCCTCTTTTCTCCTTACCTGGATGGCACTGTGCCTTATGTACAATGACACTAAGGAGAAAATGTATAGCGCTTCATTCCTAGGGAAATTTGTTGATGCACCCCTCAGTTTTCTCATTGCAACATAATTCTAGTCTCCCAGTATAACTTATGCAGATTGTGAAGAACAAACTTTTAATTTTGCCTCTCAACTGAACTGACAAAGATATGGAAATCACATTTTTAAATACAGAAATGTATATTGCTAATTTTATATTATATAGTAATTGCAAATTACTTATAAAAAATAACTACTTTAGAAGCTCATATAAATGCAGCCCGTGTTTGGTCCCAGTCTGAAGATCTATAACAATTTTTAAAAAGGATTCTCACAAGGTATTCCACTTAGCGGTTTATTCGCCAGAGCAAACAGACGCTAGGCACTGTAAGTAACATCATTCCTTGTTACAAGATCTCTACTACAATGAGGAACAATGCGATGAATTTTAGATGCAAATCTGAATTTCATTAATTTCAAGTTGGATTCTTAAACCTCATTTGAGCTGTGGTTTTCTTTATGCATATACAGTTGAACTGAAGACCGAGAACTGACAATTTCTTTTGTTCCTAAATTTTTGTCCTTCAGGTGTAAATTAGGCCTTTACATTGTCATCCTTATTTACTTTATGGTCTAAGAACTTAGCAGGCATTATATTTTTGGTGCATTGCATTTATCTGTTTATGCCTGATAGGTAATGCTTTTGCTTAAAGACAGAACAATTTTCAAACTACTGAAATACAAATGAATACTGAAAAGCATCCTTGAAACCACTGTACTCACTTGATTTTTGAAATGTGCTAAATAATTAAATATGAAAAGCCTCAATGCACTTTGGAGATACAGCATGGGTAAAGAAGTATAAATAATCATAAAAAGAAATGCTTGATTTTTATTTCATTATAAGCTATGTAAGACAAAATTTTAAAAGTATATTATATCTTAATCTAAAAATTTAAGGTCACAAAATCATTTCTTCAAGGATGCCACTTGTTAGAACCCATTGTTTTCAAGGGCTTTCAATGCAAACAATTGTATAGTGCTATCTATAAAAAAATCTCACAAATGTATGTGGATCATCCTGTAATACAAATATGACCTAAAAAGTGACAAAAAGATGTCATGCTATTTCCCAAATATACCATGCTGTAAAAATAATAATAAAAAATTATAATCTCCCGAGCACACAAAGCAGGATTTCAGGTTTAGAAGCCTAAATATATCTGGCTTTGCAAAGAAGACAGAGTTAAAATGCTAATACTACAGTATCACTTCTCAAAATGCACAAACTGCCGAGAAGTAACATGCTGTTGTATAGCGGGGAGAGGATTCCTAATTTTGCTCCAAACACACTCGGGTGCTTTAAAAATCTTACCACTCACAGAGGTAGAAACAGGACCATTTTTAAAACAGTTCTTCCCCTGCTTTTAAAGACTGCATCTTCAATTATGAATCTCTCCTTAGGAAAATTCAGGACCATTTTTTTTTTTTAATTTATTTTATTATTAATTTTATGAAGGTTAACATATACATTACATAGACCATCTTACTGAAAATAAATACATGATCGTGAAAAGCAGTACCAAAGCAGAGCTTGAAGATTATAGGGGTTCTTTTTCCATTTCCAAAAGAAACTTACTTTAAAGTCCCTGAAATGGGGTAGCATCCATCACACTATATTTCATTAGTCTTTGAGGCAGCCTTAAATAACTGGGCCTAAAAACAGATCTTGGTTGATATGGCAAGTATCTAAAAAGGATAACTCTGAAAATATCTTCTGCTGGGTTCAGCTTGGATTTTGCCCAAATAAATTCAATCACCTCTCATTATGATTGAGGAGAGGAGGAAAGAAAAAGAAACTAAAAAGAAAAATCCTCGGGAAAGCAAAGTG
Organism: Psilopsiagon aurifrons; assembly: GCA_025447955.1. NCBI lineage: Eukaryota > Metazoa > Chordata > Aves > Psittaciformes > Psittacidae > Psilopsiagon > Psilopsiagon aurifrons. Next base: position 20,164 of record JAOEHY010050273.1, read on the forward strand.
CAGCTCTGTTTAATCCATATAGACATGTCTACCCAAATCCCTCTACTAATGTATTTCTAATTCACATAGGCTAGCTCATCCTGTGATAATGAGAACGCCTGTGCAAGTGTGGCGCATTTTTAGTATTCTTCAGATGTATTAATTCACTTCTATGCCATTTTTTAGGGCTTTGGGGCAGGGGGAGGAAGCAGAGGGAAAACCCCTTATACATATGCAGTTTTCTGAGGCAGGCAGGCTATTTTTCCCTCAGTGTAATCGTGCGTTTATTTAGAAAAAATGAGTACTTACTAGACAAAGACACAAACCCCAATATTTATAATGCAGGTAGAGAGCAGAGATACACAAAAATAATTTCATCTGTTCCCCTGCCCCTCAAGCATCCTGTTTACTTTGCCTGACAATAATGTGACAGCTACTATTAAGTGCTAAATTCCAACTTTTTACGGCTGCAAACAGACCTATCATATCTGGAAGGAAAGAAACACAGAGGAGTATTTAAAAAAACTTTTTTTTTTTTTTAATCTGCTTTATCTTGTCACTTGTGCATGACGATTCAAAATTCAACTTTATCAGTAGAAATGTAGAAAGAACTTGGGAGAACCAGAGCTTTTGTGCATTTCTGCAGCTGTTATGCTCGCTTCCATGTGTGCTGCAGCCTGTGCTCGGCTCTGCACTCATTTCCGCTTCTCAGCTCTTCCCCTTTCTCACAACTAACATTAACTCCCCATGGCAAAGCCCTGTAGCCCCAAACCATACTGTTAAAACAAATCTTTCAGCTACATGAATCAGGCTTTGAAATAATCAGTAAGGTAGAATTTGAAAAGTATAACATTCAAAAAATCCATTTTCTGAGCCTTTACCATTTACCACAAGAAGCTGAGGGTTTTTTTAGTTCTTAAAGGAGAGTCTGAAGGTAAGAACCTTGGGGTTTTTGGTCCCTAAAAAAAAAAAAAAATATTCTTCTACAAGAAGACTTTTTGTGGATGCAGTCTATTCAGGCAGCCTACTTCAGCCACAACTCTATTTATTGTAGTTATAATAAAGTAAGACTGAGGTTCCAGCACACATCCTTCTGCCCTCCTCCTGTGTTCTCCTTCTTGTTCACCCTCTCACCGTTCCAGTTATTCACCAAACTCACTTTAGCAGGGGATGTTTGTGACCAGGGCTACCTCAGTCCTGTTGCTGTCTACAGTGTCTTTACATGACTTGATAGCAGATTTCCTACAAAACCAGCTTTGACTTAACAATACTCCCATACCAGTTAATTTTCTCCCTAGAAGATATATTATCCACTAATTATCACACTATTATTCCAATGCTGGACTTATATATCCTCTGATTTTTCTTCTACAACCTATTCTTTACTCACCCATTCTAACTTCTTTTTTCAATTCCTTTTTCCATGCATGCCTTAGTTCACATTGAATGGGAGAACTGAACATCTTGAGAACTAATCACCATGCAAGTTCTTGTTGTATTTTAGGTATATGATCTTGAAGGCAGATAGAGAACAAGTAATTGTCATTGATGGCACAGCAAATAACATGCACACAGCAGCAAGCACTTACTGACATGTTCCGCAGGAATTATGGGTCATGTTGAGGTGCAAGGCAGCTCACAGGACACTAAATTAGGAGTGGTAAATGGCAGAGCTCCTGTTAGCATGTGTCACTATTCATTATTTGCCTTTGATTATTGATACTGTGATTGCATATTTCTAGTAAGATGTTATTAAAATTTTATGTTATATCATAATTATGAAGAAAATATTTTTCCTTCATTAGTAATGTAGCACACTAAGGTGTGCATATGTTTCATGTTCACATAAGTTTTATCAGACATTTTTACTGGGCTTATATCAACAACTGTGAGATACTGTCACATTTTTTCTTCAATCACAAGTACATACAGTCTATATTTTCTTTTTAAAACTAAGGTGTCTAATATTACTGAAGAATAATTAGACTTTGAAGGTCACAGAGCTGCTGATGCAATTTGCATCCATGATCAGGGAATGAATATCCTATAATCAGATAACGAGTACAGATAGACTGCTTTATAACACATACCACTAGCATTATTTTTATTCATTTCAATATGTCATCATTTGGGTGCTTTATTTAATTCTGTAATGTGCAAGGAAATGAATTGCTACTTAAAGGTGGAAAAAAAGTTTTTTGTAAGAGAAGGTATAGGAGATGATTTTGAAATTAAAAATTAAAATTATGTGGACATTCCTACATGAAACACAGAGGAAAAATATTGCATTCAAATAATCCTGTTAAATAATTTTATATCACTGTGACACAATGAAAGTATCAAGATGTTTGCTTCTCCAATAGAAAATATAACTCCTCACCTACTTCACAAGAAAAGATATTACTTGCAAATACAACATTCACTGCATTTTAAGGGTTCATTATAAAATCTGTAGAAGAAGATTTTTTGACATCATGTAAAATGGAGGATACAGAAAGGAGAGAAGGGTTCCATATTGATATGGATGTTTGGAAAATATCATTATGTGAGTCAAGGACAATCTCCTCACTCCTCTCTGCAGACACTTTAGCAAACAAAATCGTGGGTTTGCAATAAAATTATGGCTATTTGTTACTACTATCATTTTAAATGCAGTTGTAAATGGCATAGATTAGTGGTGCTTCAAACAGTTGTGACTACTGGAAGGTGCTGGGTACTTACTTTTCCAAACCCACACAAGCAGCAAAGGTGCTACAAGATTTCCTTGCTCCCGGTACTATTCCGAGTATGTAAAATTGTCCACGTGTTCATGTCTCTGTGTGATCAGGACATTAAAAATCTTACTATTAATGTCCCGCCATAAAATGAGATTTTGGAACCAAAAAACAAATAGACATTAAAAAAACCTCCTAATACAAGAGGCTTAAGCATACGCAGAACATTAAGATACAACGGTTTTAAAATTGAGCACTGTAAATACATATTAGCTGCTTGACGTTTTTAACAGACGCAAATTTTTCCTAACTTAAAAATACACAGACACATGCTCCTTTCCAAGCTGAGTCCTCCACAAAATGCTCATTTTAAAGGTAATATAGTTTTTAATGGTTCAGTAACAATATACAACACCATGAAAACAGGGGTTTATGATGGCCTTTAGCTACAGCAATGTGTATGGCGCCTCCAAGATTTTATTTGGTTAAAAAAAACCCTCAAGTGATGTAATAGACCTACCCATCAAATTTCCTTTCCTGCTTCACAGAACTGCACATGTATTGTTTTTAATATGCCATTGAGTTCATTGGTGATAAAATGCTGCCAAAAGCCGTCTTTGATGAATGGCAATAAATTAAAATGCCTCATATTACACTGCACATTTTTTTTCTTAAGGAGAGAAGAAAACATTCAAATTCATCATAAATCTCACTATCTATTTGACCCTGTAAGCTTGAACAGAAAAGTAATAGTAACTGAAAAAAAGAAATAATTCTAGCTAGTTTTCATTTTTATTCCTGATGCTACCAAATGTAAAGATACTTAATGCTGAGAGTTCTTACTACAAAATAAAGAATCGTCCATTTATTCTTGTTAAACTATGAAATAAGAATGCAAAAATAAAAATTAAATTATTTTCCTTCAGAAATCCCCTTTCAAATGAAAGCACTTTGGTGAAAAAAAAACCAAACCAAAACAAAAACTAAACCAACCAACCAACCAACCCAAACCAAACACATTTACATCCTGAAAGCTTTCTATGAGCTTGAGTAAAAGAGAGTAACCCCCAAGAGAGAAGCCTGAATTCAGATTTTATCTGCTCTTGGTCGGAAATAAGAAGAAAGAGGATTACCTAGAAGTTCAGGCTATGAGATTTGAAATTGAGATTTGGAGGAAGGGGTCAATTTGAAGATAGCAACATGTCCATCTCATAATCACTGTCCCTTCTACCTTGGCTATGCCTCAGTATGACCTGCATGATACTCGGGCCCCCATTTGAAGCCACTATTTTAGAAGTTAGTGCTACCTTCTTCACCGTATTTATTTTCACCTTTCATTTTTTTAACAGAACTATAGAAAGTACTTGCCCATAATCTGGTGGATTTCTCCAGACTCACCATTGATACAGCAGCAATACATATGGCCAATTCAATTGTCTCAGTGCATCAGAAATATTTCAATATGTGAGTAATATTAATCAATATGGTGACATCAGTTTTACTACTTTATTGACTGCCTATATTCGAAGTATGGAGAAATGTTAATCCAATCAGAAATTCTGTTTCAAAATAAGCTTGATGACCTGTGTAAATAGAGTTCAAGATCAGATTTAGACTGGAAATTAAGTGTCTGATAAATAAGATATGCTTGCCATGGGTTGTCTAAAGACAAAAAAACACACTGACAATGTGGACTGCTATAAGGCATTTTCCTTGCACCCTATGAGAATCCCCTAGTTCACCGATACCACTAAGCAGAGCACTCCTTTCTAGCTGCCTTTCCATTACCTATTTGTATCAATACTCACTACAGTTGTTTACTATCTGTCTGCCTTCAACTTTGTCTGTTTTCTTTCTTGTATTGCAACTGTACCTGTAGAGAGGTCATTAAGCAGCAAATGTGTTAAATAGCCCTTAGCATACTTTCAGCATAATTTTCTAATTGTTTTTTTTTCTCAGTAGGTAGGTACAGAACAGTTTCCTTAAAAGAAAACGAGAGAAATACAGGAACTTCTCCTGTTTCTTTAATGAATTTTATTGATAGTTTTGTTTTGCTTCTACTTCAGGCCTGAATCCCACAGATTTCCATATATATGTCGGCATTTTAAATCAGTAATTTATGTCATAGGTTGAACTACATAATAAGGCATTTATAGTTTATCATGCTCACAGAGCTTTCTGGGTGTGTACCTCGGAGGCAAAAGAAGCAAATTTTTATTAACACATGTTTATACATAATTGACCATTTGGGAAGTAGGAAGGAGAAATGGCTGTGATTAACACAGTTTAAGAAATGTCTTAGAGCACCTCACCCAGTCTGGAGCTCCCACTGTGACAGATGAGCAAATGCCCATGGGAGATGACAGCATGGTATTTATGGTATTTCCTTCTGAGACAATTAAGTAACATATGCCAAGACCATAGGGATTATCTCTGAGCTACACAGTATGTAACTCTATCTGAAGAGAAATATAATATTTTATAAATTTGACAAACCATGTGAAAGAAAAAAAAGATTCACCCATTTTAATAACGCAGTAACTTTTCTCTAACTTCATCAAATATTTCTTGATTTTTTTTCCACTTATTTTTTGCAATAAAACAGTGGCAATCTAACATCCCACAAACTACTTCAGAGCTGATGTGTGGGGCCAGGAAAATCTCATACTCACACACAAAGTGCACAACATTATCCCATGAAGAAGTTATTTGACAGCTCACTTGGTCTAGAACAGCTCTGATTTTGCACCTATGGTGAAAAACAGAACAAACTTTAAAATCTGTACACTTTTCTTCACTGAAGACTTTTGATGTGATTCCCAAAGTAAGAGCTAGTATTCTGTTTCTTAGAAAAGCTCATGGATGTGGATCTTAACTGATTTTCACCCTGTTCAGCCATTTATACTTCTACAAAATGGATGCAAAACATTAAACTAATGATTTCTTATTGGTTTATGGACACTTTATCTTAGTAATCTGCACAAGTTTAACCACATCAAGTGCAAAGTCCTTCACATGTGTCAGAGCAATCCCAGCACAGCTACAGGTTGGGCAGAGGAGAGATTCAGAGCAGCCCTGCGGAGAAGGACTTGGGGATGTTGGTAGATGAAAAAAATGAACATGAGCCGGCAGTGTGCACTTGCAGCCCAGAAAGACAACCGCATCCTGGGCTGTATCAAAAGGAGCGTGACCAGCAGGTCGAGGGAGGTGATCCTGCCCCTCTCCTCTGCTCTTGTGAGATCTCACTTGGAGTATTGTGTGCAGTTCTGGCATAGTCAACGTTAAAAGGACACAGAACTGTTGAAACAAGTCCAGAGGAGGGCCACGAGGATGATCATGGGACTGGAGCACCTCTCGTATGAAGATAGGATGAGAAAGTTGGGGCTGTTCAGGCTGGAGAAGAGAAGGCTGTGTGGAGACCTCATAGCAGCCTTCCAGTATCTGAAGGGGGGGCTGGGGAGGGACTCTTCATTAGGGACTATAGTGGTAGGCCAAGGCGTAATGGGTTCAAACTTAAACAGAAGTTCAAATTGGATATAAGGAAGAAGTTCTTTACTGTAAGGATGGTGAGGTGCTGGAATAGGCTGCCCAAGCAACTTGTGAATGCTCCATCACTGATGGTGTTCAAGGCCAGGTTGGACAGAGCCTTGAGTGACATGGTTTAGTGGGGGGTGTCTCTGCCTATGGCTGGGGGGCTGGAACTAGGTGATCTTAAGGTCCTTTCCAGCCCCAACTATTCTGTGATTCTATGATTTATGAATGCATATATATTGTCAGGTGTTCAACATCCTGCATCTGTTTGACCAGTAAGATTCAGGTTATAATACCATAATTCCTATATGTATTAGCAACAGTTTAACCATTCCAAGACTTCATTTTTGTGGCTCTTGTTTTAATTTTCTTGTAACTTTGCAAAATATTGGATTTTTCTTGTCCTCCAGTAAAGGGAATTAATTCAGAGTAATGCTTAATGCACCATTCTGCAGAAATTTGCCTCACAAAGCAGTGGAAAACACGATTTGCTTATACTCAAAATGGTATCAGATATTAGCTGAATGAGTATGAGTGAAATCAGATACATGTCATAGCATTTAAGATATCACATGGTCCACTTCAGGAATTCTCAAAGGTAAATCTGAAATTTCTCATGCTTAAATAAGAAAAGAGAATGTATCAAGAAACAGGACACTTCCAATATACCAAAAGATCAGGTATCATATAATCTCTTCAGAAATACAAGAAATGTTGATTACTTACTTTATTACTTCATACATTATTTCTTTCAGGGTTTTATTTTATTTTTGATTAGTTTAACTTAGAAAAAGCATATTTTTATATGCGTCATCATTTATACCATTGAATGTGCTGTATGCTGTTCTTCTGCAGCCCCTAGTGTAACAGGATACTGGCTCATGGTTCTAAAACAATAATATTACTTTTCAAAAATGTACAGTGAAGTCTTTTGTTATGCGTCATGTGTTCAAAGAGTTGGTAACATTTAATCCATTTCTGCTGAAAGAAAACATGACTCTCCAAAAGTGTGGTTTTTATAATTTCACGCCAATTTTTTGTTCCAGTTCACAGACCTGTGCCAAATTCTCATCTTGTCTTTTTTCTTATATGTAGTCCAACAGATTTCCATTAACATGGAAATATGTTTCATGATTTTTACTTTAAAAATTACCTAATATTACCTATAATTCTTTGCACATTTTGGTCATGCTATTATAGTTTAGATCAGAACAGTATTTCCAAAAGACATGAAACATTCTCTGTCCATAACCACACTACCTTCACCACTCCATTAACAAAAATAATGTATATGAGAAAGTAGCATACTTTCCTTTTGAGGAATTGCTCCTCTTCATGTGAAGCCAAACTCTTACAAAGTAGGATAGGCATCGTTTTTTATAGACACGCTTTCTAGATATAAGCCGATGGAATAAAATACAGACAATATATACTTAATATACAGAATATCTCATTTTATTGAAAAAATGCAGTAGGCTTTTCTGTCCTCCTCCTCCTCCCAGGGACTCTTTAACACTTCGTGAACTGGACTTCATTGCACGATGCAAACTGATGAATACTGAAATCAATAAAACAGTTTCTGAAAGTGTAATTACACCAACGAGGGGAAAGCGCACATGAGCTCAGTTGGCTACTGCAGGTACCCAAAAAGAAGGTTCAGATATCACAGTACCTTGCTATGCCTATTGTATTCCTTGTGGAGGTGCGGCCTCTGGAATTAGTCCCATTGTATATATATATATATGAAAGGTCAGAGCACCACAGCCTTCCAGAGACTGGACAGCCTAAATCTCCACTCAAGCCGCAGATGTGTTCATTGAGAGCAGTAATGATGTAAAAATATCGCACATGATTTTATGCTTAAATCTGTTTGGGTGGCTTTTAGTTTTTCCAAGAACAGGAAATATGATGAGTATTACTTCAGAAAAAAACCAACATACTTTGCTATTAAAGGGGGGGGGGGAGGTTGGGGATGAGTGCAATTACATCAATATTATTGCAATTACTGATTACATCATGCTTTAGAAAAGGAGTACAGAAAAGGTTGATATTAACATGCAAGACACAGCAGAGTGATATCAATACTCATTTTACTTTTTTTTAAAAAAAAGCTAATAGCTGTCAAAAATACCCATTATAGGCTAGTCTATAATTTGTAGAAGTCAAGTAATACATTTTTTCTGAAGGTATAATGGATGCTCCATGGAGCAATTATTTTAGAGAGACAACTTCATCTCAGCTGTCTTATGCCAGCAGAACTATTTAAGAGCCAGAAATGCATAATTCAACATGGAAGAGCTGTCAGATTTGAGAATACCTTTAAATTATAAAAACTTAGCACCACTAGTCAGTTATAATTATAATGGAAATGTAGTTTTCTGTCATTTTATCATAGCAAACATCTCTTAAGAAGCAATTTCATGTGTTAAAATATTTTGGCAAAGTGACTTTTGATTCTACAGGGATACAGATTATCTAGTTTTATACCTGAATATTTTTCTTGCAAATTAAATGTAACAGCTTACATTGTACAAGACGGTAAGAGCAAGAGTATTATTAAAATCCCATTGGAAATTGTTACTATGAAACAATGAGCTGCATAACTCACTAGGACAGGTCAAGTTATGCGCAAAAATATTATTTTATTACAGAATATGACAACGTTAGTTTTTCATCAGGCAGTCAATTATTTTATACAGCATACAGCCAAAATACAGAAGATGACGGTTCTTTTAACTTTGGCTTCCTTTAGTAACTAGAAAAACAAGTTATGCATAGTTGACATAGTCACTGCGAAGGCTTTATGATCAACAAAGCAAACTGAAAAAAAAAAAAAAATTACAAATTCACTTGGAAAATTAAAGTGATATTTAGCGCTTTTTTATTTTTTTTTGTCCACTGCATTGCAATGGCAGTTCCTTCCTCTTTAAGCAGAACCAGGAAAATAGTCTATGGCTTCACTCAGAAAAATGCTAATTGACTTTTTACGACTTTATATTGGAATCCCACCATGTGTTTTATGTAGGTTCCCTTCAGGAGCTTAACCCAACCCATACATGATGGTCATGAGCTATATTCCAGGTACAGGGCTCAAGTCCACTTCTTTTCTCACTTTAGTTGCTGAGAACCACAGCAGCTCCCAGTAATCTTCAGAGAGGAGACCATGACCTCTGGAGTTGCTTGTTTGTTTTTTAAATGAATTCTGCAGAATTTTATAAACTCTGTTCAAATCAAAGTAATTTAGTATATTTTTTTTTTAATGTTCACAAATAATTCTTCAACTAGTTGTATTATTAATATAATGGAATTGCTTTTTTGAAATTGTCAGCAAAGACCTTTGGGTGGCCATTTTTCAGTGTAATTAGCTTTTTGATATTGTTGCTGATGACCGTTACACTTCCCAGATTTCTGTTAGCATTTCTGCTCAGCCCACACATGCAGCAAGCAAAAGAGCATCTTCTCTTCAGGAGTGATTAGTTGTGATCAGTCAGTTTTATTTATATATTTGCTAAATAAATACCCTGATGCTGAATGTATTCATGCACATGTTTATTTTAAACAACTTAATCATCTAAGGTGTTCATGTTAAATTTTTGGCAGTTTTGAGATGAAATTGGGTTGAATTTTATCATTAAATATAAAATCTTGACAACAAGGTTTCAATGCATTAAGTTTTTGTAATTATTGTGGCAGTACAGCTTTGTCATTGTAACAGAGGAGGGCAGCAATGATGGCTTTCTTTTTTTGTTATTTACTCTTTTTCTTCCTTATAAGACGGCATTGCATCTGGGAGATAGAAAGTTATCTAATCATTCTTCCCCTAAAAATACCAGCATATTTAAAAAATGCAGAGAAATGGAAGATCTGATTCAGAAAATATCAATTTCTTGTTTCTATGGATGCAACATGATGTAGTACTGCATAGTATAATACAAATTAAGGAATTAAATTGGTTTCATTTCATCTGATTTTCTGGCAGACTTTAATGTGTTAAGTATTTACTAAAGAGGCAATTGGAATGCATACAGCATACAGAATTACAATTTATTAAAACATCTTCAGCAATGGCACACATAATCTTCCATGGTCTCACCTGTAAATTTCTGGGTTAAATCAAGTTCTATCCCAATAGCACATTAAGTCTCAAGATAGTAGTGTATTCAACCAGTAAATTTCCAGCATACAATAGGATTTACCATTATTCTGCATCTTTTTCATGTAATACACAGATGTAATTGCTTAAATTGAGTTTTAAAATTAATGCTATAAATACAAATTTAGGGTTTGCAGGACATCACACCATAGACTTTTAATGAGTCAACAAAATTGTAAGTTTGTTACTCTATGGTACTCCACATGCCGGCAATTTACTGATAATGAATAATAAATATATTTTAATAGCTCCTCTGTTTGCTGTGCCACATATTTGATTTAAGTGCAACATGGGACTCACCCCATCCTCTGTAGGCATGACCACTAAAGGTTATCAAAAGGGGCTGCTGGTGGTGAGCCATTGTTTAAGAGGTACTACACAGATTTTCTTATAAACAATGTTTTCATTTAATTTCTAAGTCCGCACAAGAGGAGCAATATCACAAAGCTACAATAACTATTAGATTTTTCCACTACATAATAAAAATTAGCAGAGCTGGGACTCCATGCTTGCATGCCCTAACAACATGGGAAGCATTAATATTACATGATTTGAGATAAGGAGGGAAAAACTTCCTAGTCGTTAACAGCAGCAGAACACATTCAGCCACCTAAAAGAGGTGGAGACTGAACCGGCTTCCAATGATATTTTTCAGAATCCAGACATCTAGTTCTTATTGCAATGGGATTTGAACAGCCCTACAAAAACACTACACTGTGTTTGGGGCCCAGGCTGATATCTACACCACAGCATATAGGATTCTGGTGGTGCATGTGGAGCTTTCTTATAGTCTTCATGCACTGCAATCCTCTGAGCAACAGGGCTGTAGCCAGTGCGAAAAATTAGATATTATTATATGTTTTATCACCACAGATATTCTGTCTAATACAATATTTGGTAGATTTTTTCTTCATTTTGCTTGAAAGTGAACATATAGATGAAGCAACTCAAGGACATATTACCTCCTGTCTTCCTTTGACACAAAGTATATTTACAGTAGGGTCTAAAAGTTTTTAGTCCAGTTTCTCAGTCCAACACTCTCAAATTCAATTAATGGAGACATTCTAGCACTTATATCAAGTTATGCTGCATATAAATAGGGATAAAAGGATTACCAGGTTATAAATCAATTGAGAGATTCAGGGATATAAATCTCAGGGACACTCAACTTCAACATTAATGGAAATGCAGAATTTCATTGGCTAATCACAATTTAGATTGCTACCAGATAATCACTAAATTTCACTGGGTATCCTAATAAAACTCCTCAGCACTGTGGGGAAGTAGAAAAATGCCTTTGGAGGTGGCTTACAAGTTTGCTTTAATGCTAGCCATGAGATTATACAGTAAACCTTGCTGACAGGGCTGATTTCTTACACAAGAAATAAGCCACATCACTGTGTGGTAGGAATCATTGGACTTTTTTATATGGGTAATGTAAAAGGATGCCATTGCACGTGAATTAGTCTCATAGAAGGGTAGGTACAAAAATAAGTGTAGAAAACCACACATGCAAAGAAATGCAGCACTTGAATGACAAAGTCATGGAGTGGCTAAGTTAAACAATGTTTTGAAACCCATAAGGAATTTTAGCTTACTGAAATATAGGGGATTTTATTACACAGGAAAGATTATTTTCTTTATCTTTGACAAACAAGTGCAAGGTGCAGAGAAGACTCCAATATGCAAAAAATTATAATGGAATATTTCAGGTAGCTTACTTGGCTTTTGTTGAAAAGGAAAGAAGATGGCTATACATGAGTCAGTTCAAAGACAGAAATCTTAGACTTAGTGCTGAGGAATATAGAAAGAGGAAATAACAGCTGGGAAGATCACTTCAGCAATACTGAGGAGGGGGGAAGAAAATCGTGGGAACACCAATACTCAGCTTTCCTCAAGGGCATGATATCTTCTGACTGTGTTTGACAGAATACATTTCTGCTGAATGCTTTAAGAAATAAAAGACAAGTAGACACTATGGGAAAAAGAATGTTCATCTGGATATGTAAAAAAGGACAGTTTGTACCCAAAGGGTTCTTTGTGAGTTTATAAATACAATACGCAATTCTTAGAAAAATACATTACAAACAAGTAAAAACCAGCTTAACATATGCACTGATTAGTTGTGGGCTATTGCAGAATGTGATATACTTTAAGCTTATCTAGCACCTAATACCTAATGACCTAATGTTCACCCATTTTCCTATCTTCTAGATACACCAAAGAGGGTAGAAAACAATTTTCAAGGCTTTTGTTTGTAAGAAATAGGTCATATTAGAAATCTCTTGACTCTTGTACAAAACATATCCAAACATATCCAATGAGAGGCTCTTATAGATTCCCATAAATACTTGCTGAACATCAGGATATTCTATTGGAATAATGAGAATGCACTGAGAAGGCATGACCCTAAGAAACTTGAGTGAGGAGGGTGGCATGAAAGATATTAAATCATGATTTCTTTTGTCATTGCCAATTATATATTCAGGTTCTATGTCAATGTTTAATATATCATCATAGAAATGTATTACAGTTCCAATGTGTACTACATAATCACACTAACATCACTCTGATGTCATATTAGACATTGGCAAAGAGCCACATTATGAGTAAAAGTTGGGGCTTACCAGAAAATGTCTACAATATTTTTTTAAACATATGATTAATTTTAAGCCAAAAGAAACACATTTTAAAGAGTGGAGGTCATTTCCAACTGTTACTTCATAGTGTACTTTGGCTCAAAGCCAAAGAGACAGAAGGGAAGACCCTGCAATAGAACTTATTTATTTATTTATTTATTTATTTATTTATTTACGTGTGAGGCTGAAGATTTAGAAGCACTTTGGCATTTTCTGATGAAGTTGGGAGCTTCCTGAAGTTGCCACTGTTTCCCTTTTGCTCGGCAGCCAACTGTATACACCATAGAGCAATGCTTTTTAAGTTAAACAGTCAATCATTATCTAATCATTATGTAACATATCTCCAGCAGCATGCACAGATTGCAAAATTCATTGTTTGGTGCATTTTTATGAAACGCTGAATGCTTTAGTTGTTCTTTGGGAGGTTCACAGAAATCCAAGAATCTGGGAATGATGAAGGTGACAGGACAGAGTCACACATAGATTTGGTCTGCCACAATATGAATGAACAATGTCAACGCGGTCAAATCTGAATTTTTGGAATCTGTTCCTAAATTTGTCGACAGCATACTCTGCAAGTTTAGCTAACTCAGTCGGTTATGGTATGCTCTCTTACTTTCCCTGTCTACAAAATATATGCATTCCCAAGTTCACAGAGATGATGCGTGACTTCATTCATTATTGTTCATAAAACAATTAGATGTACTCAGATGGAAAGTATTACAGCAAAAGTATTATTATTTTGTAACATGTTCTCTGTGGTAATGATAAATTGAAGACACCAGAAACATACTGATTTTTTTTTTTGTAATCAGAAGGGATAGAGTAATATTAACTCAGACTTTTTCTTTTAGAGGAAAACCTTTTATCATTTTTTTTCCATTCACATTAAAATAGAGTTAATTGGATGTGTTAGAAGTAATAAATAACTGAAATTTATTAAGGCAAATTTGCCACAAGAACCAAATTTTCAATCAAAAATTTCAATCAAGACATGGTTAGTACATGGTGCATGTGCAACTGGGCTGTAGTTACTGTGTCCCATTGAGGTTTAGTCATAGGGGCTCATATTTTTGTGGCTGATGATAAATAGGAATGAAGAAGCTTTCAAGGGTGTTAAGTCAACGTTGCTGATTTTTTTTCTCCAAATACAAAGAAATCATTAGACATTTCAGCAATATACTTAGCAAAAACAGGTTTTAAAACTCAATATTCGCAGTAGACCTGCCAAAGAAACTGCTTGTAAGGCTCAAGGTTTCTCTCATGCCTTAAGTTCAACTACAGAGCCCATGAAAAAGCCTTAAGCCTCATTATCCATAGTGTCCTTTCAAGCTGACCCTCTCAGTTAAAAGCATGAGCAATATTTTCTTACATTTCATCCCATAGCTTAATCACAGTTTGTCTCTCACCTGCTTTTTAGAGACCAGACTAGGAAGCATTTTGTCTCTGATAAAAGGATATGTTCTCTTCACGGTGAAAACAGTAAAAGAAAAAAACAACCTATTTTTAAACTGTCTTACAGTAATGTTTTTATAATATAGCATGTCCAATGTCTCAGTTAGTAACCAGAGAACAATTGTTATTACCTATTTCAGACTTTGAGATCCTCAAAATATATTACCTAAATATCTCTTATTTTCATTCACCTTACACAGTAATTTTAGTAAGTGCAGTGATCTAAGTGCCCATGAATGCAAGCTTTCCTCAGGTATATAGTTCTATGAGGAAAAACTCACTCAAAAAATGCAACTTTAGTCTTTAACAAATTCCTGTATCAGTGCTATTCCTCATATGACCCTTAAATATGTACCAGACTCAAAACCACTGAACTCAGTAAAAAGAAAATGATTGTATGTTGTACTGTAGATTGACCAAAATGACTTTTTGATTCTATTATCATTATTATTTCAAAGGTTTTGCAAAGGATAACAACTGTTTGTCACAAAAAAATGTTAAAATGAAAGTATCTGTAATTATAAAAGGTGTCAAACATTTAAGTACCTATTTTAGGCCTTTTTTGATCCCTTTTTTTGAAGTATCCATATGTATGTTTTCTGCCGAAAACCACAAAAAAACAGCATGCGAAGAGCCAATCAGCATCTATAGTAGCAAACAAGGAACACCAGTAGAAGCTCTAATACATACTGTGTCTACTGGGAATGTGACAGGGCTAAAGGTGACTCGTATTAGTACGCTACCATCAGTTTAAGAGTTCCTCTCTGGAACAATGAGGAGGTGAACCACCGTGACCACCTCAGACCATTGGAAGAACCTGTCAATACTGGGAGGTTTTGGTAACTGGAGAAGTGAAATAAAGCAGCCCTCAATTCACTGTCAAGGGCAAAAGTAGCACAGGCATGTGCACGCTTTTCAGCCAGGTGCTCAATGCAGAAGGTGATCTCCAGAGGCACATACTGCATAAAATACCTCTTTTTTTCCCAGCATATACCAATTTCTGGTCTTTCAGGCAACTAGCTAAGTTCAAAGTAACCTGCTCTGTGTATCTTGGTGCATTCTATAGTCAAGTTTAGGTTCAAAACACTACAATGATGATTCAACGATAATTTATCTCTGAAAATGCTCTTCCACTCATCACTGTTTATTTACCTGGGGCCACTCTGCAACCTTACTAATGTAAGTGCACAGTGAGGGGGAGTTATTGATGCTAATGCCTGCCTTGTATAACCACAGAATAGTTTAGAAAGTGGTCCAAACCTGATTTCTTGTAGAAAGGAGAATAAGAAATGAAAGCAGATGCTCATAGGAAGCTACAGTGTAAGTGAAGAAACATTTGATCGAATTAAGACATGGAAGATAGAGTTGTTCAGATTTTACTTCTGTAATTATTTAATAGGAGAGATAAATGCACACATATTTTCTGAAAACATGAATATGAGAAAAATCCTGTGACTAGCTTAATATATATTTCGAAAGTATATTTTTACTCTTCTGAAAGACTAGTTTTCTTGTTTCCATATTGTTTTGAAGTGATTGTTAAAAAAGGAAGTTTAAAAAATTATAGAGATTCTTCAATTTGTTCCTAAATAAACATGGTAAAGTTTGAGAAAATTAAAAAAATAAAACCCTAGTAATAATAAAAAGTAATTATTCATACTGTAATAAATATATACAATTTCAATATACAATACTTTCTCAATAAAGTACAAAGAGCTACCACATTGTTTTGAAAAAATTAAAATTGAATCCCAACTGATGATGAACTGTCCGATTAATGATAGAAACCTTCCTCAGATCTCTGTGCATCCTCTCCAGGACTCAACACTAGTTATATTTCTTGGCATAAGAAGGAAAGAATCTTAAATTTTCAGACTGAATGTGAAAATTTCAACACCGGAGCCAAGGAAAAAAGGCAGAAGAAAAGAAAAGGTGAGCCCAAACGGGATTCAAAAAGCAACCCCTCTTCACATTTGATGTGGAAGTTACAATGACACATTGAACATGAAATCATCAAGGCATAGGATTTCAGACAGCTGCAATTTCAAGCTAAAGCTGATTCTTAAACTTGTACCTGTGAAATGAATACTTCATCCCCTTTAATCATTCTCATGCATCTTTAATTGTGACATAACCCCATTCTCAATAGTAAATTTTCAGTAAATTTACTTGATTTCTGCCCTCTGCCTGCTGTGCAGCATGACAAATGCACTGAAATTCAGTGCAGCCAAATACAATTGCATCTATTGAAATAAATGGTTTCCATTAATCTTCTTTTACTGCAGTATCTTCTTCAGTAATGGGAAGAGCTGTCTATACACTTGTGTACATCTGTGGATGGTACACGTATAAAGTATAAGAAATTTTTAGAATCAATACTTTTATGTTACAAGTTTTATATCCCTACATACACATACATAAAATGCATGCACATTTACATACCCATATGCACTTTTATATGTGTGCATTTCTACCTCTGTGTTCATGTATTTGTACATATATATATATATACATGCACACATATATATATACACCAATCTGAGCTCCTTTCTCCACCACGAACTACAGTGCTCCTTTCAGTGAAAGTTTCAAAGCGCCTGCACATTTATTTCTGTATTAAAGCAGCAGTTTGAATTCCTGACCACTATTATCTAATAAATAATTATTTGTGGCTGTAATTAAGATGGCTCTGAAAGACTGCTGGGATATCTTAGTGGTCTGGAGAACACCCCTCCTCCCCTGAAACAAAATCCTTTATCACATTTCTGAATTAATTATAAAAGTTAAAAATTAAATCTTTGTGTCCCCCATAATAATCCTCCCAGATCAGTTTTTGTCCATATTAATGGAGAATACAGCCCTAGTAAGATTTAATTTCAAACTTTTATAATTATGGTTAAAATTAAATCTTACTGTGGCTGTATTACACATTAACATGAATGAAAGCCAGTCTAGGAGGATTATCAATGGTGCTCCAGCACAATTTATTTTTAACTTTTGCAATTAATTAAAATCTTTGGATAAAGATCTTGTTTTGGGGTGGGGGAGTCCCTATTAAGGTGAAGCCCACAAAGCATTTCCATTCTTGTGCAAGTTATTGGAGCTGGGAAGGAAAAGGCTGGGAGCTCAGAGAGATCATCCAATAAATCACTTCTCCATTGTGGAGCATTACTTAGTTCTGAGCTCCCTCTGCTCTGGAGAAAATTGTCATAACACTCTAACACAGAAGTTTGTTTCTAAAAACTCTCAGCAGTATTCTGCAAGAGCATCCATCTCCTAATACTGCCAGAGAAGCATGGTGGTTCTGTATTAACAATTCCTAGATTCTAATACCCTTTGGGAGCCTTTGGATTATCTAACCAGACCTGCCAGATAAGTCAGGTCACGGATTTTCCCATATGAATCCCTGTTGCAGAGGGATTTATATTTATTACCCTCCCCAGTCCGTCCCTGCCATGTGAGTGGAAATTGCTGGGCACAGTCCCTTGTCAAACACACCTGACACTATGAGGACTCCAGATGACAATGAAGTTACGGTTTCCTTTGGGACAAAACTGTGAACCTCTGCTCAAAAGAATAAACTTGGTTGCATGCCTTGCAAGGGAAAATTCGTCAGATGCCTTAGGATAAAGGATGTTGATAGCTGAATAGCACACAGTTTAAATCTCAGAAAGCAACAACCAAACAAATTTCACAAATTACTTGTAATTTCAGCCAATATCGTGCCATATAAGCTCTGCTATTTTACTTTCTCAAAAAAAATACTTCTAGGGGTAAAATGGCTTGGCACTGACTTTTTTCTTTTTTTTTTCCCCAATCACAAATGAATCCAGTTAGCAGTGCAGAGCGCAGCACAATGTATCCCTTTTAATCAGCTTGCTTCACCAGCAGCACTTTAACAGCCAAAAAAAAAACCGACAGGTGAGGCTCTCAGAGAGCGTTGCCTTCAGAAATGCTGAGACTCCAGATGGTTTAGGCTGATCTCTCTCACTGTACACTGAAAGTTTCACAGCACCCAGCTCTGCCTCAGATGAACTACAGCACCCATAAGAACTGCCTACAACAGACCAATTGGTGAGAGTTTTTAGAATCGAAAGGTTGGAAAGGACCCTTACGACCATCGAGCCCAATATAATTGTTATAATATAAGACTTAACACTGCCAAATCCACCACTATCTCCCTAAGTGTCATGTCTTCATCACCTATGTTTTAATATAAAAATCACATTGTTTTTTTCTCAGAGAAGTTTCTTCAGTCAATGGCTTTTTTTTTTTTTTTACATCAGCAAGCATCCTACATTACTGAAAACTTACATGAGACCATAATTTATTCAAGTTCCATCTGACAAGCCAACATGGAGTTTGCAATAGGGGCTCTGCAGCACTTTGCTTTTATAAAATATTTTTTGTTTACAATTAGTTATGCCCCATCCCTGGAAGTGTTCAAGACCAGGTTGGATGGGGTTTTGTCATGGTTTAACCAGTCAGCCATGCAGTTTGCTCACTCACTCCCCCATCTTTCTTCCCCCCAGGTCCTGGGGGGATGGGGAGGAGAATTGAAAGAATGCAACTCCCATGGGTTGAGATAAGAACAGATAACACAAACCACTACTGCTATCACTAGTAATAATAATGACAAGAGAAATACAAGGGAAAAAAATACAATCGCTCACCACCTATAACCAGCCTGACCAAGCAGTGCACCCCCACCCTTCCGGGACTCTGCCCTTCATTTTTTTACATCCTGGGCATGACACACTATGGTATGGAATACCTCTTTGGTCAGTTTGGGTCAGGTGTCCTGTCTCTGCTTCCTCCTGGCTTCCCCTCATCCCTGACAGAGCATGAGGCTCAGAAAGTCCTTGGTCAAACCAAAAGATTCTAGGCAGTAACTGAAAACATGGGTGTTATCAGTGCTGTTCCCAGGCGAAAAGTCAAAAACACAGCAATGCAGTAGCTACCAAGAGGGAGAAAAATGAGTGCTGCTGCTGAACCCAGGATAGGCTTTGAGTAACCTGGTCTAGTGGCGTGGAGGGGAGGAACTAGATGGTCTTTAAAGTGCCTTCCAGTCCAAATCATTCTGTGAGTCTATGCTATAGGCATATTCCCACAGTTATATGCATGGTTTTGAAGGCAACTTTTTTCGATAGCCAGCCTTCAGACACGGTAGTTGTAAGATGACCTCTATGTACCCAGGCAGCTGAAACCGCACCAACCTCTACTCCACACCCAGGTTATTACTTATATGCAAGGATGCACCCCACACACAGATGGATGAAGGGTTTTCTGAAGATGTCTTAGAGAAAAAATAAGAAGAGGGAGGGAGAAGAGAAGCCAAGAAAAGACTAGTCATGCTGAGAGAAACAGTCATAGCCAGACCCTGAATTAAATCTATGAAAGAGATCACACTTGGCTGGAAAGAAAAATGCTGTCTGCTATATGATTTCTTCAGCAATAAGGAAATGGGAATTCACCCATTCTTTATAAATGTGAAAATATTTATACTGCATCAAAAGTATCTGATTCCACTATCACGTTTTTCTTCCAAGACAAATCACAGAGCTCAAAAACTTTGGCTAACCTCATTCTTTCTCAGTGAATTTTTTTAAGTCACATGAGAAGGATATCTCATGTTGAAGATATTTGAGGCCTAAGATTATGTTTTTCAGACAGCATAACCTGAAAAATATTTTTTTCTTTTTAATGAAAAACCTATATGACAGGATCTGTTTTTAATAGGGAGGAGGAGCAGAAAAAACCCATAAACTTACATATCTACCTTGGAAAACCCAACAACATTGCAATGAAAACCTTAATGGCTTTGGTACAGTGAGAGATTCTATATTCTCAAGGAAATAATTTTACTTCCTGTATGTGATGTAGTTAATTATCCGTAGACATTCATTCAGAAATCAGCTAAAGTTCTTTTAAAAGAAAAGGTGGAAACAATTTTCAGTAGTTGTTAAGTGCAATATTATTTATTGTTCAAGTGAAAAGAAGCTTATTCATAATATCAATATATCCATGAATATAATATGCGTATTCATATAAAAGTTGTTTGGTTTTGTATGTTTTCTTCTTTTCCAAATGAAAGAGTATCCATACTTAGTCCTCAAATAACAACTCTGTTTAGTTCTGACACAACAAGGAATAAGTAGTTCTACAAAGAAAGAATAAAAAAAAAAATAACTTCAGGAAATTTTAGACTACTGAATAAGATAGAAGATTTTCTTAAACAATCTTCTCCTGATTTGCTGATACCCCTCTGAATTACCCAGAGATGAGTGTTGAGGCCCTTTGTCTCTAGCCCTTATTTGTTAGCCCAGGATTAATGGCCTACCTATGTCATGTCAATAGTCTTCATAATCCATATATTATGTTGGAAGCAGTTACCTGCATTTAAGCAAAGTAAGTATAACTTCAAATGCAAAAATTAAACAGGAAACTGTTCAGCTCATAGCTGCATATGGCTCTGTATACTTTTGAATAACTGAAAGCTAGAATTATTTACTTTGGGGAGTCCTGTAAGTCATGTCACCATGAGTGCTGATGAATTTTCTGGGAAAATAATGTTTCTACCACATATTTTATTAAGCCCTTTAGGTCCTTTTACAAGAAAGGAAATACCAATTAACATATAATTTAGCAGAACAAAATATTATCCCATTTCAACCAGTACCCACTTCCTTGAAGTTTATTCAAGCATTAATAACCATTTAATGCAATTTAACTACAGGGAGGTATCCGTTACATTAATATCATATATCCATCAGGAAATTAGAGTTTTGTCTCTATGAATTTTGTATTACAAGAAAGTCTTTATAATTTTATTCTGCACTTTATGGTGGCTAATTTGAGTTTTAAAATGGTTCAGATAGCTTCCCAGTCTCTCTCTTCTACAGTCTAATATGACTAACAAATTGTTACTGATGTTAAAAGATCACGATCACACCATTTATTAAACAGGGCTGGAGAGATAAGTTTGAAAGAAGAGTGCATTTCCCGTATAACCCCTGTGTTTTCATAGAGCTTAGATCCAGCCATGGGAAGAACCTCCATGGATCATAATGCTCCCTACCCTGGGCTGCACACAAGTTGAAACAAACTCAGAAAAATATACTTGGCACAATGAAGAACTGAATCCCTCAGCTTAAACTCCCTGGCACAAAGAAGAACTGAATCCCTCAGCTTAAACTCCCTGACCATTCTGCAATAATTTTTAAACAAGGACGTTGGGCTGCAAGTGTAATGAGAAAAAGATTTCCCCCATCCTACCTGGTCTGGGTATCTTGGATCAACAATAACCCAGAGCAAACCAGCAAATCCTCAGCAAATCCTCAGATGTGGGACAAGCACACGTCAGTACAGCTCCTCTGATATTTTCTCAGGGAAAGAGAGTAGTTTTAATTATTTCAGCATCAGTTTGTTCATCTTCTTAACATGAAAGCTGTCAAAATATCAGAATGTACGCCTACAGGTGCTGAAAACAACCAGAAATAAATTGGGAGAATGTGAATTATCTACTGATTTAAGAAATAATAAATCTTACTCTAAAAGATTGGAATGTTTAATTCCACACCAGAGATTTTCTCTGAAACTTTGACTTAATTTTTTAATCTTCCTATTCCAGTTATAGATGAATGAAAACTCTGGCTTGCTTCTTTCAGATTTGAGGCTTAAAGCTTTTTGCTGCCAAATCCTTTTCTTAATATTTGTACACTGCAAATTTTTATGCATCTTTATATACGTATACTTGTGTGTAGCAAGATGGACAATAAATCTTCATTCTAGCTGCTGACATTATTTATTAATTATAGAATATCTTCTCTTTCACTTTTCCAAGCTGCTCCACTCTAAATGCGGCATAACTTTGGACACACATTTTTTTCGCTCAACCTAAGACTGCTTTTGCAGGGAAACTTTCTGACAAGAGATGGGTTAGGTGCATCACAGGGTATTTGCCAGTGCTGTCTATATCTGTCATCCCCTACTGCTACACTCCTACATAGGATTCTGCAAATCACCTGATTGCAGTTGTCTTCTTTAGTAATTACATTTATCACCTCTTTATGCCACCAGAAAATAACTATGCATTTTACAAGCACTGAAGAGGCAGTTAGTTACAAAGAAAGGAAAAGGATTATATTACACTATAACCATACCTGAGAAGCTCCTGACACATTGGTTTGAGAGTCAGCACATCTGGACTAGCTACACAACAGTACGGGTTCAAGCATTAGGAAAGTAAGTAGCTGAAATCTATGGAAATTTTCCCATAAAGAGGGTTTTATTGAGAGCCTTGGGGGCAGAATGCTGAACAAACCCACCTAGATAATGCAGAGATCAAGATTCTCCTTATCAATAACAAAGTGGTGCCATTACTACAGTCTTTAGATAAGTGCAAGTTCACAGGGCACAGATTATAACCTAGGATGTTAAAGACAAGAAGCCTTCTCTATAAAGCCTTTAAATAAATATATGGTGCTACAAAATGTCCTGCCTTTTACAACTCTCCCACCAAGATAAGTATAAATAAGCTTGCAATACTCTCCGTAGTCACCAAACACACAACAGCATAGTGCTGATATTCTTGTAATTTCACTGCCGCACTTAGAAATAACATACTGGAAAAATACTCTACTGCACAAATACAGCTTCTCCTCATCCCTTTCCCCAGCCTAATATCTTTTTCTGTGTTGAAAATTACAAATTTTGAAAAGATGGATTTTCCTGGGGTTCATTACTCAGTCACCTGCATGCTTACATGAGATGGAAGACCGTGATAAGAGTCTATATTAAATTTATTTTACTTGACAGGATCGCTATAGAATAAAAAGAAAAACCCTGCCACGTTGTTGATATGAATCTCCTTCTTTGTTGTGCCTTTTGGCACCCATGAATAGTCAAAGCAGCCTGAAACTGCAAGTTCTTTCAATTCTTTAGTTCTTTTTATCTATCTAGCAGGCTTTGGTCCTGTTAAACTTTGCCTATTGAAGGGAAAAAAAATAAGACCAACGTATTTTAGGTTTCCAGAACTATTATTTGGTCAGATGAAATGGGCAAAATTCCTTTTTGGGGAGATTCAGCAGACAGAGCAGCTTCACAATGCAAACAAATTTAATGACACCCTTTAGATACTGTAAATGTGTTGGTTTTAATTGGTTTGGTACACCTGAAATTCAGTCCAATGGTACCATTCAATACAGGAAAGCAGCACAGGGCATGCCCAGAAAGCTTGAAGTTGACATTCCCTTTAAATTTATCTTTACAATAAAGTGCTGTCATAGTTAAAATAATTTACCATTGTGAAATGCAGGGGAGGAAAACTTGCTAAGCACAAAAAGAAAAGAAGAACTATCAGTCTTTCATGCATTGCAATGATTTGTGCTAATGTAAGTTAATATTATTCCTTTATTTAAACAAGCACTAGAATTAAATTGTCATTATACCAGAAGTTCCCACCCAGGTCCCAGTTAATAATCTTATTAAAATAAGCAGAGACTATCTCTACGTCATTTTAACCACCTCTAAACCAGAAAAGGTATTTATCAAACCTCAGCCTATAGCACAAAACAGAGAGCAGAAATACGATTGATGGGAGAGGAAGTAGTAAGTGACTGTGGGATAGCCTATTCTACATAAAATCTTCCTTTTTCTTTTAACCAATTAATAGTCTTGTGAAGTAGACACACATAGGGATTGTGATCTTATTTGTAGAAAGTTTTTTCACATCAATTCACAAGGGAAGGAATAAAAGCACCTTGAATTCCTCATAGAAATCCTTATAATGTTTCAATACACCAGTAATCCCATATCATACCAATACACTAAATCACTATGAGAAAACCTTTTTAACATAATCATTAATTTATGCTTCAGACTGCAGGTGGCATTTGATGATGTGTCTGTTTGTCTTTAATGCTATGCTACGCTATGAGTAAAATATAACTCAGTCTGTCTTTTGGGGAAAGCCAGGTATTTTCAGTATGTTATGCAGTACGGCAATGTATATAGCCAAATACACTTCTACAAGAATTTACAGAGAGTCTTGCCTGGAGAAAAATCAATATTAAAAATATTACTGTGCAGGATTACATCATTTGGGATGTACAATATATTGAAGTACAGTACCATTAGTTTATTTAAGCATGCTTAAAAATAAAATTAAGTTGTGCTTTTATGTTCCAAGTATTCTATTGAGAAAAGTGCAGTTCAGAGAGACATTCGTAGTTTATGACAAAACTATACAGATTGAGCATAGCTTAGTATGTCACAAACTTCGCAGATTTCAATTCTAATAAAATCCACTTATGAACTTCTAATAAAAGCTCCATATGCAAGAAAAAGCAGTCAGTTTAAGCACTTTGTGTAATTAAATTTGTAAACCAATAAAATGCAAGAAAAAAAACACATTAAAGAAAGTTGAAAAATAGAATTGTTAAATTTTTCTTCAAACAATACAAGAAAGGGAACATTATGCATGCAACTGTTTAAAATGTTTAATTTTACAACAATATTTATTAGTTTTCCTTATCACATCTTTTGAACAACAACTGACATGAAGGCAGGATTATGAAATTTCAGTCTAAAGCAACTTTTGTCACTAACACAACTTGTAAATAATATGTGTTTTTTGTCAACTGCATACTTCAATAATCTTACAGACTAATGAGACCTTGGTTGAGAAATGCACTGAGTTTCCCATGCCCCATGTCACAGGAGACTAAAAACATCCTGAGATTAAGCATACCTGCTGCACAAGCAGGGCAGTTGCATCACTTATTCAACGCGAAGAGCACCAGCTATGGAGATAGCCACGTACTTGACCTCTCAGCTGAAGGTAAAGTATCAGCCCATTGGTGACTAGGCCAGGAGTAAAGCACAGGTCATTCCTCCTCTCTCTCCATCAGAGAGTGTTGGACACAATGGAGCTACATTTTTTAGTGGAAAATCCACCTGTCCAACTGAAAATATTTTACCCCTCTTGGCACTAATTCATTGTTTTCAAAACCTTTTCTCATTCCAGAGAATAACCAGAGATAACTTCCAAACCCATCTTTGGAATAGACCCATCTTTTTATCTGAAGACAAACCCTAGCAACACAGCACAAACCTAAGTTTACGAGTACATAACACAATTCCAACACCAAGTGGCAACTACGGTGTGAGTTGAAACGCACATACTTGTATTTCTTTTATTTGTTTTCACCCAAGAACATTTGCTTTCTCTGAGCAAACAAGGCTTCCTTCACAACTATTCATTCTCCATTTACTTATTCCTTGGATGGTTTAAAAGCAGCTTTGCGTGACTTAGCTGTATATTTGCCACCCTGCAGCAATCATTTTAGGAATGTGATGCAATTTTTAACAATTTCATATATGTAAAATATAGACTAAATTTCTCCATAGAAACATCCGTATCATCTCCAGTGACACTAATAGGTTTTACAGCATACAACTGAGAAGATAGAGAAGTGAAAATTCACATGTATTACAGCAGATGAGAAGCCAGAGAGGTTAAAATGTAGCTTTCCTTACATGTTAGTTTTTCAGTTTATCCTCTACATTAGTTATATTATTAAGACCATGAAGTACAGAAAATTTTCTTAATGTACACAGGAAAGCACAATTTCACTGACCCATTTCAAAAATTATCTGTTCTATTGCTGCAGGGTTTCTGTGTCTAATGAACAAAAGTATGCAATAAGGAAATATATATTTTCATCACAAATTTAATTACTCTGTGATTTCAAATTCTTTCAGACTTGTTTCAAGATCTTATTGGAGCTTCTAGAAAAGTGCTAACAGAATAAATTCTGAAAAGAAATGTCAGAAAATAAATAAACAATAAAAAAAAAGTCACAAGTGAGACCTATTGTGGATCAGTCAGAAGGCTGAGATTGCTTTTGCTATTTAATGTTCTGCTCCCCTGCAACATTTCAAGACAGGAATAAGCCTAGAATGATCTGACTTCTGTATAAGCCAGGCCCACAGAAATGCATATAGAGATTAATTTTATTATTAAAAAAATTAAAATCCAAACCAAAACCAAAGCACAAGTCTCATTTCATGTAAGTTACAGCAATGAGGTTTGTTTAGAAATAGGAAAAAAAAATCCAGGCTTGAGCTAGAGAATTCCCATAACCAGCCTGCTCCAGGAAGCACGATCATAGTAGCCAGTTTTTAAGGATTTTTTCAGGGAATCAGATAAAATAATGAATCCCAAAGCTCTCCAACTGATTTTTACTTCAAGACATGCAATATTCAACAAATATCAATTGGAATTCAAGGAAGATTAATCAGATAAGGAGTTTCTGAAGTGCTTTATTCAAGGATCCTGGGAGTCTAAATTTCTTTCTTAAATCATCATTATTGTCAGTGCAATTTTTGTACTTATGAATCAGCAAAGTACTGATAAGAAATCAAAGATTCAATAAGGTTGTTTTTCACAGAACACTGTGAGATAATGGAATACGTTCACATACGCAGTTCTGCTGTAGCTAATACAAAAATTGCAAGTTATGAGGTCCCAAACTTTTCTATATTGCTTTCTTTCAATATTCATTTTTTAGGCCACAACTTTAAAATTCTCTCTAAACAAATTGAGAAGCAAGAAAATAAAAAGCAAGAAATCCAGGCATTTTACATTAAAAGCTATAACTGTGCTAGTTTCTTTTTGAGTAGTTCTGCTAAAATGCGGAAGGGAAAGCAAGCTGAAATTTGAAAACCGTTGAAGGGAAATAGTCCCTTTGTTGAATACATTCAAGAAAAAAGCACTGATATGGAACTTCTTAGGGTGCTCTCTAAATTCTTTAATAACACATGGCATGATTCATAGCTTCTGTGTTCTTACTAGATCTTTTTGAGAACTTTCAAGATATTGCCTGAAGTTTTCTCAGACATGTGAATAGGATCTCTCTTTGCTAGATAGTTCTGCTCCACATTCTCCTCTTAAAAATAACTGTCTATTAAGCATCCTCAGGTACTGAGCAGTTTATATAGTTGAGATTTTGGGTATTTAATCCTGGTTTTGATGCAGGGGAAGAACTAAACCCTTAGTCATTCACACTTCATACGTATTTAGTCAGGACTATGAGGCATGTTTACATTTTCTTTGCAAAGAAAAAGAGTTCTTCTTGGAAAACTGAGAGGTTTGCTTTCTGTGTGTTTTATTCAAAATCTTTGCCATATTTTCTCCTTTTCTACAAGTTTACTTAAAATATTTTTTGTTCCTTTATATAAATTTTTACATGAGTGACACACAATCATAATCACCTGTTGTTCAGTCGCTGAAAGTACTTGATGATATTGGCTCAAGTATTTTTTAGTCACTTTATCAAATTTGGGTTTTTTTTTTTACTCTGTCAACAGCACTTCTTCGTATTTTCAGTTTTATTCATCTGACTTCTGGGCTCCATCTCAGCATTAGAATCATAGAATCATAGAATCATTGAATAATTAGGGTTGGAAAGAACCTTAAAATCATCTAGCTCCAACCCCACTGCCACGGGCAGGAACACCTCACTCTAAACCATGCCACCCAAGGCTATGTCCAGCCCGGCCTTGAACACCGCCAGCAATGCAGCATTCACAACTTCCCTGGGCAACACATTCCAGTGCCTCACCACCCTTACAGTAAAGAATTTCTTCCGCATATCCAATCTAAACTCCCCCTGTTTAAGTTTGAACCTGGTACCCCTTGTGCTATCACTACAATCCCTAATGAAGAGTCCCTCCTCAGCATCCCTATAAGCCCCCTTCAGATATTGGAAGGCTGCTATGAGGTCTCCACACAGCCTTCTCTTCTCCAGGCTGAACAGCTCCAACTTTCTCAGCCTATCTTCGTATGGGAAGCGCTCCAGTCCCATGATCATCCTCGTGGCCATCTCTGAACTTGTTCCAACAGTTGCATGTCCTTTTCTTGTTGAGGTCACTTGTGGAGAATGTTAGTGACACATAAAACATTATACCCAGAGAAGTTAAGGTGGCTCTTTCAGGCACATCCATTTCAGAGCTCTATGTTATCTACAGCCGCACACTCCAGGCAAAACAACTGTTTTGAAGCTGTGTTCTAGGTTGGGTAATACCCAAATAAAATCCTAGGAAGAACTGGAAAAGGTTTTGCGGCAAAAAACCTGAACAAATCAGGCAAATAAACATGTGTTTACTGAGCAGATAGTTTAAAAACTCCCTCCCTATCTGGGGCTACTCATTCCCATCAACATCTGAAATCCGTAAGTTTTTGCAGAACATGCACACAGAGTGGAGTAAGCAACTGTTGCCACATATTTTGCCTATTATTTTCATAAGAGGAACCTATGTGCATGCAGTATGTCCTACATGGTCCATAAGCCTCTCAATTCCAGGAAGAGCCTGATTTACTGTGCGTGCCTTGACCACGCAGGCACTGTTTGGGCAACAGGTTGGATGCTTCCTGGAAATACAAGCCTCACTGCACTTGTTTTCTGCAGATGACATTTCTAGTATTTCCAGATGTCCAGGGCACTATTTGGATCTACTGCTTTTCCCAGGCTGTCAGATATCCAGAAATCCTGAACAAATGTATTTAAGCCCCTGAATTTCATGCAGACAAAAATTTCTAAGTGAGGAGTTAAACGAAAAAAGGCAGTAAATAGTAAATATGTTTGCAAGACAGTGATTGTCAACCCTGTTAAAGCTGTGAAAATCTATCATAAACACAACACTCATCAATGAAATTAGAGAAATGAGGTAGAAAGCAGAAAAAAAAAAAAAAAGAATGGGAAATAAACAGCATGAAGTATCAACCTCTATAGGTTATACTCTAGAGTTGGATGGAAAATACAGGGGAATTTCTTTAAATAATATTTTTTAAATAAGCCTTTACATTTCATTTATGATTTTGCCACAAAGAGTAGGCGTGATGAAGTATGACGGCAATACAAAAGCTAGTGGGTACCCTCCATGCACAGAAAGGTAGTAATATTTCCTATAAATGTATCACGTGTCCTTGAGGACCAGATTAAAATAAATGTCATTAAGCATAGTTATACAAAGTACAACTTCAAGATGCCATATTAATCATAGACAAAGCAGTAGCGGATGAGGAACATGACTGCTCAGGATAGCAGAAAGGTAAGAGAAGAGGTCTTAATCTTGGCAAAGATATAAATGTGTATAAACTTGCTGTCACTAAGTTTAGGCTGGATACCATAAACCAGTGGTTAGAGCACAAGAGGAACATTAGTCCTGCCTAGCCACTCAGTGCTCCACACCATAGGTGAAGCAGTGGAAGGAAAATACTCAACTAGGTTAAAGACAGAGGCTGGCAAATGTATGAGCAGGATTTTAGGATGTGGGGTTGGGGTTTTTTTGATATTTTTTTTTTTTTCAGGAGCCAAAAATAGAGCCCAAGCTCAGACTGCATCATTATCTTACCTCAAAAATCTGTGTTAAAATACTAGGGGAAAAGCCATAATTTGTTATACTATAACAATTAGGAGTTGTAATACTTTCCTAGAAGAGCAGAAAGTAGTGTCTAGGAAGGTTAGGAAATCTTATCAAGAATAAATAGCAATAGTCTTCCTTGTATAGTGAGGTTGGGGAAGAATTCTGAAAACAACTTGAACACTGCTGACTGGACATCTCTGCTTAATAAGGACCAGATGGAAACCCCAGAAGAAACTAGATGAATTCACTTGCAAATTGTCATTTAGCACTAATTATGCCCAGAAAGCTGCCTCACATTGACGTTTGTGTTACAAAATACTACAACACGAATATTTCTACGTAAAAGTTTATAATCAAATCCTTGCAAACAGTTTAAATATTGCAATGCTGTAAACAGATTAAAGATATTATTTTAGTTAAGTATTTGGGTTCAGAGTAAAACATTTCACCATCATGTCATATGTGGTTTTTCTGCTTAACTGCAATGTACAAAACCACTGTAATAACACAGCTTTCTGATTAACCAAACAACTAATAACTGAGAGGACATAGTGACTAGCTATCATCCTTATGTAAATAAGGAAAGCTTTTTTTTTGCTTACTAATAGCCACACGTAACAATGAAATGCTTTTAATAAGTTTTAAGAGGATAAGACCAAAACATCAGTTTGGTGAATGCCCTTTTCAATGACCGCACACCATGTCTACGGCTGTAGAATGACACGTTTGCATTGTTATTTGGCTGTAAACAAAATGAAAAGATCTGTCACTGAAATTTAAACAGAGAGACTGGTTACATAAACTGAAACATTCTCAGCTCCAGTACAGTACAATCAACAGTCTGAAGAGACTGAACAGCTAAACAAAGTTTGGGGATGTTTTTGGATAGGGGAGAAAGATTAATAACAGTTAAATAACTCTTGGCTCCTGTTACAAACTTTTAGGAATAAAATTAAAAATTTGTGTAAATCCAAAGCCTGATGTTCAAGCTTGTGAAATAACCATTTTTTTGCAGTGTTGAAATACACACCCACATGGAAAAAAATAGTTTGGCTAGCTGATTTTAATAGAATATACAGCTTTTACCAAAAAAAGCAAATTAAATAAGTCTGACCTATCTATTCTCCTACATAGCTATTTGTGGTCAGTGAACAACAAAACTTCTATAAATGGTCATCTTTCCAATTTTCCTTGCTTCAGAACATGCTTGATTTCTTGCACAAACACTGCGTGACTATAAACGCAATTTGTCTGTAGGGACCAACAGACGATGCCAGAAACATTCCCTTAGCACATGGGGAGGATTTCTCTTTCTTTCCAGCATGTTTTTTGCAGGTAAACCACATGCTTCATTGCCAGACCTTGCAGGTCTCTCTAGGCGTGAATAGAGCTGTCTCCTTGCCTTAAATGGAAATACTAGGAAAATCGGAATGAGAAGTGAGCTTGGAGAGGTCTTCTTCTAGGAGAAGCTCCCCCTCTCCTGCTCTCGGCAAGACATTGAGAGGTGAGGACTCCTAGGGCTCAACCCAGATTTCAGCAGCTGACTTAAATCCCCATGCCTGGCCTTTATGGACAGCTGGTGTGGGGGGAATTGGGCTTTCCTCAATAGGAACCAGTTCAGGATTCAATCAAATCTGAAGGTGGTTTCTAGAGGCACAGACAGACAACTCTGTGCACTGAAATCTATGTTGCTGTCATCAAAAGCAAAACCCTTGCAACAAAAACTTAACACTCACTAGATAAAAGTATATGGATGAAAGATATGAGGATGGCAAAGTAAAGAGAAAGTTAAAAAGATGAAGGTACAGATGGAACTGAATCTGGCCACTGCCATAAAAGACAATAAAAAGTACATTTTGAAATACATTAGCAATAAAAGCAAGGCCAAGAAGAGACTCTATTCTCTAATGTATACTAGGGGAAACCTAGTGTTTGAAGGTGAGGAAGAGGCTGGAGGTACTTAATGCTGGCTTCACCTCAGTCTTTAATAGTCACACCAACCATCCTCAGGGTACTCAGTTCCCTGAACTGTACAGCAGAGATGGACAGCTTATTGAAGTCCTCATAATTCAGGAAGAATTGATCAGCAACTTCCTGCTCTACTTAGATGTATACAAGTCTATGGGGCTGGATGGATTAAACCTAAGAGTGCTGAAGGAGCTGGCAGAGAAGTCTGCTAAGCCACTCTCCATTTATCAGTAGTCCTGGTTTAGCGGGTAGGTCCTGGAGGACTGGAGGTTGGCCAATGTGATGCCTCTCTACAAAAAAGGCAGAAAGGTGGGAAAATTGAGGGATCAGGCCCAGTCAGCATGGGTTCATGAAAGGCAGGTCCTGTTTGACCAACCTGATCTTCTATGATAAGGTGACCCACCTGGTTGATGAGGGAAAGGCTGTGGACATTGTTTATTTGGACTTAAGTAAAGCATTTGACACTGTCCTCCACAGCGTTCCCCTGGAGAAATTGTCTGCTGATGGACTGGATAGGGGGATTCTTTGCTAGGTTGGAAACTGGGAGGATGGCAGAGCTCAAAGAATGGTGGCAAATGGCATCTCATCTAGTTGGTGACCAGTCACTACTGGTGTCCCTCAGGGTTCGGTGTTAAGGCCGGTGTTGTTTAATATCTTTATTGATGGTCTGGATGAGGGGATTGAATGCACCCTCAGTAAATTTCAAGATGACAGCAAGTTGGGTGGGAGTGCCGATCTGTAGAAAGATAGGGAGGCTTTGCAGAGGGATCTGGACAGGCTGGGTGGACGTGTTGTAGGCAATGGTATGAGGCTCAACACGACAAAGTACCAGATCCTGGTTGTGGTCTTTAGGCCAGAATAACCCCATGCAAAGCTCCAGGCTTGGGGCAGAGTAGCTGGAATACTGCTTGGCAGAAAAGGATCTGGGGGTGCTGACTGACTGCTGCTGAACATAAGCCAGCTTCTGCCCAGGTAACCAACAAGGCCAATGGCATTCTGGCATGTATCAGAAATAATGTAACCAGTGGGGCCAGAAAAATTATCTTCCCCCTGTATTAGTGAGGCCACACCTCAATTCTCAATTCCGGGCCACTCACTACACTGAGCTACTGGAGCAGATCCAGCAAAGGGCAATGAATTTGGTGAAGGGTGTAGAGAACAAAACTTATGAGGAAACGCTGAGGGAGATGTGGTTGTTCTGTCTGGAGAAGAGAAGGCTCAGGAGGGACCTTATTACTTCCTACAACTACCTGAAAGGAGGCTGGAGTGAGGTGAATGTCAGTCTCTTCTCCCAAGTAAGATGCAATAGGACAAGATGTAATGGCCTCAAGCTGCACCAGGGGAGGTTTAGGTTGGATATCAGGAAAAATTTCTGAAGATGAAGAGGTGTTAGTACAGGCTGTCCAGGAAAGTGATGGAATCACCATCCCTGGAAGTGTTCAAAAACTGTGCAGATGGGGCCCTCAGTGATATGGTTAGTGGTGGTCTTGGCAGTGCTGGGGTAATGGTTGGACTCAATGATCTTAAAGGTCTTTTCCAGCCTAGTTGATTCTATTCTCTTCTATAACTAAAACATCATGTAGTAAACTGAGCTCTATAAATCGGAATGATGAATCACATGGTTGTCAACTCGTCTGCAGTATCTATCTTCTTTGCTGGTAGGTAATAGGATTTAATAAATTCAGGCTAAGTTTTAGAAGTGTCATACTATTTCCAAAAGGTCTTTAAATATGTGATTAAAAAAATTCCACCAAATGGCAGGCATCAGTGATATCTAACAACTCAGAAAATATTTTTTACTCAGAGCAGTGAAAGGGTTAAATGGATCTTTCCGCTAAGAAGTTGGAGTGAAGCACAAAGAGTAACCAAAGAGGCTGTAGAAGTCCATATAATTGCACTCTTCCTTCATCATCAGGAGTATCTGCTAACCTATTATAAACACCAGAAGAAAAAATTCTAGGAGACAGAGCTGATAAGTAAGGAGCTGTGCACAGATAAGCTGGCTACATGATTTCTTGCAAAGCAACCAACACCTCCTCTCCATAAATCCTGTAATCTGGAACAACCATATGATGTACAACATGGTTTTAAGTCTGAAAATAATCAGAATGCTTGTGCTTTTGGCTATGAGAGATGATATTTGAATTGCACAGACCTGAGGTCATTGCTGCTGCTGCCCCACATGCTCCCAAGCCCGCACAGGGTCACATCATAGCTCCTATTCTCCCTGTTGAGCCCTGATTCCAACGTCTTTCATGAAGGCAAGATGGGACCCACACTCCCTTCTGTTTTGGCAGTTCTTGTGTTTAGCAAAGCCATTGGAAATTTAGATTTGGGTCCCATTTCATTCCTGCCACATACAACACAGATAAAGCAATGTTTGATAAATGGTCCAGTTTATGGCACATCTCTAGCTTCTTCTTTTTTTTATTTATTTTTTGTTTTGTTTTGTTTCATTTTGCTTTTAAATCTACATCACAGTTCAGTTTGATTAATACTGAAAAACTTTTCAGGGTATATACATCTACACACCCAGTCAAACGATTCAGAGGATGAAAAAGAAAACATGTAAATAACACAAAAAGATACGTAGCTTAGAAGTAGCAGTAAGTTTAAGATAGCAAAAGGGATTTCAGAGCTCATTGGAGATTTTTTTCTGCCTCCGAAAGGGGTTCAGGCTTTCTTCACAACAGGAATAACACGTAGGAGGAAATTAATGTAACCCTTATATTTTATAATAAATCAAGGTTCTTTACATTATAATTAAACAACTTTTTCAGATATTAAAATCGCTGAATTAGTTACCTGGGGTATACAGAAAAATAAAAACTATCCTGAAAGCTAAATCCATCGTACTACAAAATTAAAGTTAAGAAAAGTTGCCATTTTACAGAATTTAAAACGTTACACATACACATTACCCAGATTGACAATACGAACTGGAATGATGCCAAAAAAGCATCTATGATTTATTAGGCCTGTAGCACTTAATCCAAGAAATAAAAGAGACTTACATGACAGATGAGCATAAGTGAACTATTGGGTCAGACATTCATTTCTTTAAAAGTTAAAAAAAAAAAGCAACCCAAAAAACATGACAAAAGCTGGAGCAAGATTTTTTATACATTAGTGTACTATAGTTTTCACTGTATGCTATTTAATTTCTGAGTTTTAACCAACTACAAATAATTTTAATTTTTTTTTAAATCAGACTACTTAAATAAATATTTACCAAACCCTATCATGTCATACTGCCATTCCCCAATAATCTCATGAAGGACCAGAAAATATTTACAAATAATTAGGACAGAGCCTAGAACCCTGATGGGACTGAGACCAAATTCACATTTTCAGCAGAGATGTGGGGTTTCACATTAAACTCTCTCCTATTCGACAGTGTGAAGCAGTAAAAAAAGAGGGACTATTTACGTCACCCTAGTCGAGGTCAGAATCTGCCTACAGGGCCAAATAGTCCTTATAGCTAAGTATGGTCTGACTCAACACCAGTAATAAAACAGTACTTGAGTTCCTAAATGCTCCCATATCATGTTTTACCACTATTTTCTTCTCAAAAGTATGGTAGTAGATATACAATGTACTTACTTCTGTAAGTCTAGGGAGATTTTAATAGGAACTCAATTTTATTCTCTGTGAATCGCTCTGGCAAAGCCATAAGCTGCTCTTCTTTGAGGTTAGCCACCTGAAACAGAATAACTTTTTTTTCTCCTACCTAGTATATTGATAAATCATTTTTAGCACATAAATTTCCCTCTTATCATAAAAACTTGATCATAAAGCAGCAAAATGTACAATAAATAGCCAACTACACGCTAACCTGCATGGTTTGATACAGCTGAACAAGCTGTGAAAAGGAATATTGTTCCCTTAATAGAACGACTGAAATGATGCTCAAAACAGATTGGGCTGACAATTTTTGCAACCTTGGTGTCTCCTCCAAGATTTACAATGGCACAGCTCCCCTTTTCAGCAAATTAAACCTTGTGTCAAGGCTTAAAATTAAATCCAAACTTCTTTTCTTCTCTGTACAGAAGGAATAAATTGGCACCACATGCCGGTAGTCAAGGAGTGCTGATGGGAAACAGAGTGAAGTGAGCGCCCTCCAACCTGGAAGGCGTCACTAGTCAAAATCAACTGGGATAAACAGTCAATTCCACTTAAAGTTTGACATATAAAGGCTTGTAAGATAGAAACATTCAAATATAAGGATTCTTCTGCACCACACAAACCTGTCTCAGTGCCAACAATTGAACTTTCTGTGCTGTGCAAGCACTTTGTGGAAATCTGCCTTTAGTACAGTTTGATGTTACAAAATCCTGTGTTGCCAAAGCCTGTTTAGCTTGTTCCAGAGAAGAAAAGGAAATACAGCAGAGATCCAGAGAGTATGAATGGCAGTGACTTAATGTCATATTGCTGACTGTTACCAACACCTTTTTTTTTTTTCTTTCATTATTCAGGATTCTCTTTATAAGATTTTAAGCTCACTTAAACAGATATACCTGATAAAACAAAAGGGTATCTTTTAATGAACTGCTTTCCATAGACAGAAATGTAATAGCTGTTGCAAAACTACATGAACATGAGACTTCCTTCCTTTTAAGGAAGGTGTCTCATATAATTAGTTAATGATTACTTAACCTGGTTCCATATTTAATCCATCCCAAAATCCACTTTGCCCATTGTTTGCATGCAAGAGTTACCCTACATTTGCAAGGTCTAGAAATAAACGCAGTCCAGGACTCTCAATTTTTTTAGGAAATGTTTAGATAGAAACTACTGCAGGAAAAGCCTTTTAAAAAATACAACAGAAAGGTTGAATATACCTAGCTTTAAATGCCCTCTTATCTTTTAATATTAACTGTGCAGCTATGAGACATTGCTTGAGAGGTGACTCAGTTCCCTTCTTCAGGCTTTTCATTGGTTGTCCCTCACTGCTTCTAACCAATGTCTTTGTACAAAATAAATACCCCACCTGGTATGGAAAAAAAAATGAAAAAGAAGATACTTCTTTTCTCCTGCTGTAGCACATCAGCAGAAAATATTCTTTCCAGTTTAAACTCAGTTTTCAGAATATTCATAGGATTCTATAGGATGAAGAGCTAGTTTCAGAATTTTTTATTTTCAATTTTTAGTCTGACACTGCAGATAGGTTTGCAGAACGCAAAGCAGAATGGTCAGCTCACAACCCAGAGCCATCAAGGCAGATGATACACTTAACAGCAGAAAAATATTGCAGTAAAGAAGACTCCAGATCAAGATCCCAGAACCTTTGCTATATTCTCTGTAGCTCCAATTAGTTTTGAGTGAGTTAATAAGAAGTATTTGTCATAATGTGCCATAGAAATTTACATTGCCTTTCTAGACAAGTATCATAGTTGTCATGCTCATGTGAGCCTAGATTAACATTGCAATTGGATACTAAGACAGGCTTCTCCCTTCCTGTAGCCCAACAAGTCCGTCAGGGATGAAAAAAGCGTCACTTACATCTAGCATGTAATTTTTATGCTCTCTAGGGCATACAAGCAGGAGTCACATACTAGTGGCTAGAAACAGCACTGGACCATACTCTCAGGTGAGGACCTGGCTATCCAAGTCTCTGCTCACCATTCAGTCTGTAGAAGTGCTCAAATTCCCCAACAACCTTATAAACTTATTTTTCACTGGTACATGAAGATTTCATTGGTATGTTCTCATCACCCTGGGTTAATTTCAGATGGCAGATACAAAATTTTAGACAAGGATAAATCAAAATGTACAGCCAAGGTTTGACCAGTTTAAAAGGAACTTTCAGTTCGTACAGCATTTCTCAACTAAAGTTTCATTTATGTTTTGCAGTTCACCTCTATGTTTAAATAATAATTATGGTTGTGACATGCAGTGACAAAAGCCAGAAAATTCAAAATTAGCAGAAACATGCTCTGTCTGTGGTTTGAATGTGCTCAGCTGGTTTTACTTTACTAATACCACCAAGACAGAAATTTTCATTTCCCAAAAACACAAACTTCTGGCAAGGGGTTATGGAGTGAAATAAATCTTATTCTTGGAAGAGATTTTTGTTTGACACCTGAATCATTTCTGCTGGTTTCTTTCCTTTTTTTCCCCCTTCTTCAAATGGAGTCTTAGAACTCCAAGCCAAAATACAGTCTTAGAGCTATCATAACAGAAGCTCAGCATCCAGTTTCTCCTTCTCTCTTTCTAAAATTTATCAACAAAGCCACAGCGTGATTAGCCTGCACAGAACTGAGAAGAAGGCTTGCCACAGCAAGGACATCTCCTCAAACATTTTTAGACGCAATTGCTTTCTGAATGGATGTGGAAGCAAAGGTGTCGAAGCACATACTTTTAGAGCTTACTATTTCAGATTTAGAAGTTTTAAGATAGATGCACATTTTCATTTATAATAGACTGGCAAAAGACAAGTGTTTCTGACATCAGCAATAATACTGTACATTAATACATCTATATTTACTGGAATTGACTGGAAATTTGCCATGGACTTCTGTGCATGCAGGCTTACAGTTTTGGTTTAGTGGGCTAATTCCTGTATAATACTATCATGTCTCTTGGGTTATATCCCACAGGAATTTGGCCCACAGCTTCACTAGTTAGTATATGCTATGATAGGACACTAAATCTGCCAAAGCTTTGAAGTGGATGTGCTGAAGCCATCACCTACAGCAAGATCCTCAAGGACCAAAAGTCTTTCAAACACAAGAAAGCCAGGCTTTATTTGAATAAAATTAGAAATTTAACTTTCAAATAGAAAAGCTCAAAGTGACTAGGGAAGGCAGGACTGAAATGGAAAGGCTTCTGCACAGCTACCTTCTCATGTCCTTGACTGCAGGCTTTTTTTTCATATAGCAAAATAGCAGAAAATTTTGCCCAATTCACTCTCATGCCTGCAACAACCCCTGCAGCTCTGGGACCTGGCTAGTGCTTTTTACTCTTCTTTACTACTCATGAGCCTCACAGAATGAGTGGAAAGACCCTCCGTTTGCACCCATATCCTACCATCCCTCGAAGTCCTGCTCAACTCATTGTCAGGCCAGGCAGCTTTGTGGGAAAGGAAATGTCCCACTTCCATGCAGAGGCATGGCCACCTCCCTCCACCACACTGTTTCATTGACAGATTCTTTGGGTCCTCAGGTCAGATAATTTTCCCTTCACTTGCAAAACACATCTCCACCTTGTTCTCTCTTTCTGCCTCCACAGCTCTTAACACAAAGGGTTTAATTGCAAAAAAATAGAAATCAGAAAAGCTTATTATATTTTATTTTTCTAATTCCCTTTCCTCCCAAAATTGCCCTCCTCATCACATTGCAAAGTCAGGGGAAGCTCTGCAAGCCTCTAGCACCTTGTGTTAGTGTCAGATTGATATTTGTCTCTCAGATCTCTAGAAATCACTTTGTCTTTGCAGTCCCCTTAAACTGTTCTTCCCCAAAATCTCAAATGATTGTTCAAATGTATCAATGTATCAAATGTCTCAAATGTATGTTTGAAGCTTAGAATGGTTTGGGTTTGAAGGGTCCTTTAAACTTCATCTAGTTCCAGCCCCCTACCACAGGCAGGGACATCTTCCACTAGACGAGGCTGCTCAAAGCCCTGTCTAGCCTGGCCTTGAACACTGCCAGGGATGGGGCAGCCACAGCTTCCCTGAGCAACCTGTGCCAGTGCTTCACTGCCCTCATAGAGAAGAATTTCTTTGTAACATCTAATCTAAATCTACCCTCTGTGAGTTTAAAGACTTTCTGCCTTTTCCTCTCATGACAATCCCTTGTAAAAAGTCCCTCTCAAGATTTCTTGTAGGCCCCCTTTAGGTATTGGAAGGCTGCTATAAGGTCTCCCTAGAGAGGAGAATTTGCAATTACCATAACAATCTGTCACTTCTAATTCATTTTCAAAACCCAAAATTTCACCTCTAGTCCACAACTAAGTCAAAATTCCATCACCTATTTGCTACAATTTCAAATTCTTGGGATTTTTTTGCCTGCCTTACTACCCCACAGTCTTCAGATGTTTTTGCAAGTGTTATCAATAGCCAGACCATCTAGTGGGAAAATAGCAAGAAAGCTGGTGATTCTTTGATTGTAGGGTTGTTGGGGTTTGTTTTAATACTTCTATTCTACAGGGACATCTTTTTACCTTTGTTACATTATTAGTTTTACAACTGTATTATTTAATTTTGTTGCTTTTCATTCTGTAATTGTTAAAAATCCATTAAACTATAGCAACTGAATAATTTCAGATGATTTCTTTCCCCTTCTTTACACTTAAGAATCACGAATTAACTAGCAGTTTAATTAAAATAGATAAACTGTGATGTTAGTTCCCCCGAGAGGATTACATACACATCTGATATTTTCAGAAGAATAACGGGGAAAAAAATATTTTAAATGGATATTTTAATTATGTGCAATGCCATAGTTATTTTTCCTCTTCAATAGACAAAGTGGTCTGTCATTCCACCTAGGTCACAAGCCTCTCTCCCAAGGAGGGCAGTGAGGCTCTACAGTAGAAGCAGGATAAATTTTTTTCAGAGGCAACTTTAGGTGTATGTGGGTTGGCTTAAGGGAGAGGTTCCTCACACTTGTGTGTTACAAATGTCACACACTCAAATACAGCATTAAACCTCAGGAGCTCTTGGACCACTAGTCAAATAAGATACAAATCGCTTGCCACATGCATCTATTTCTAGATATGGTCTACCAGTAATGGAAACTTCACATTTTCCAGAGTGGGGGTGCTTGCAAAGATCGCATTTCCTAGAATCATAGAATGGTTTGGATTTGAAGGGTCCTTAAAGACTATCTAGTTTCAGCCCTCCTGCCAAGGTCAGGGATACCTTCCACTAGACCAGGTTGCTCAAGGCCACATCCAACTTGGCCTTGAATGCTTCCAGGGATGGGGTAGCCACGACTTCACTGGGCATCCTGTGCCTGTGCCTCACCACCCTCACAGGGAAGAGCTTCTTCCTAATATCTACCCTATCAGTTTAAAGCCATGCCCCCCTGTACACTACCTGCCCTTGTAAAAAGCCTCTCTCCAGATTTCTTGTAGGCCCCTTCTAAGTACTGGAAGACTGTTATAAAATCTCCCCTGTAGGTTGTTCAACTTCAACCCTTTATTCTGTATTTCAGAAGCTATTGCTACGCCCAGTGTGTCTTTAGCTCATTACAGCTATTACTGATATCCATCATGGCCAATGTTGTCAGAAGCATCATGTAACACATGCACTGCAAATGACTGTTACAGCAACATGCATGCATTGACCTAAGGATTGAAGCAGTAGATAGACAGTGTCCCAAGGAGAAATGCAAAGCACACAGTGCCAAATGCCAGTGTTGTTGGCACTGTTTTGCACACCGCAGATATTAGAGGTATGAGTCCTCCTTCATGGAGGATCCACATCCTCTTGGGAAGACAGGTCCCAGCATGTTCAGGGAAAACTGCATGTTTGAGCACATGGACATCATGCAGAAGTGTGGCCCACTCTGGGGGGGCTGAACCCGAAAAAAACTATCTCAGACCCACCAGTGACACATGGTCTGTTTTCAGCATCAGTCCACTAGCTCAAAAGCTTCATACCTTTCTCCTAGAAATAGCTTAGAATGCAGAAAAGCAGCTCAACACCATCTCCAGCTATTTCCACAAAGCCACTAGCATAGGTATCAGCTACAGGATTCAGATCAACATTATATCCTCTGTTCTTGTCAAGACTGTGTTGGCCCAGCTCACTTTGGTCTTTTGTAGAGCTAAGATCTGAGGAAAGAGGGAAACCTTTTATTTTTTAGCTGATGTTAATGTGAAAACATGAACTCCAGATGATGTTGGACACACCTCAAACACTTCA
This sequence comes from Psilopsiagon aurifrons, assembly GCA_025447955.1. Lineage (NCBI taxonomy): Eukaryota > Metazoa > Chordata > Aves > Psittaciformes > Psittacidae > Psilopsiagon > Psilopsiagon aurifrons. Next base: position 61,900 of record JAOEHY010050273.1, read on the forward strand.
GGTTGGAATGCTGCTTTCAGAGAATTGTTTCTGCAGACAAATTGCATGCTTACCTTGTAAATCCATGTTACTTTAAAGCTCCAATGATGCATCGGTTGCACTCTGCTCCTTACACACCAGACAGCATTTATCTCTAACTCAAAGCTTTAGCCCCTGAAAACATGTCAGAACCTTGATAACTCCCCCTTATCAACCAACCATAGTGTGAAGGTTGAAAGCACACTCATACTATGCACAGTCAAAGGTGCAAAACTATGTGCTAAATAGCCTTTAATATATTTTTTAAAATTTTTAATAAAAAAACCCTAAACCCCCAACATAATAGAATACACATTTGGAAATAAGAACAATATTTCATTCAGTCCATTTTTAAGACACTGTAAAATAATTTTGATTGTTCCCCGATATTAATATTATGTTGAGGTAAGGCACAAAAGAAATGAAGTCAATGCAGAAAGCAAGCCCGCAGTAAAAATTCTCTGAAATTTTAAACTGCAGATGAAATAACTGTTAAAAATATCCTCAGAAGTATTCATCCCTTCTTACCAATTTGTGAAATTAAAACAGATTACAGTGGATACACATTTTTTCATTGCCATGAATAGCAGTGATAGCTGAGAAATTAAAGAACTGGAATGTTCAAAACAGAAATGCATGTGTTAAATGACAAGTTGAACTTTCATGTGAAGTTTAAAAGTGGTGACAAATGCATTTTTATGTTTACTTCCTCTACAGTAATTGCAAAGAAGCTACTGGGTCATAATTAGAGCCTTTAATCTTAAAAAAATGGAACTCTAGTGCTTCACTCTGATGGAAAATATTCCACTATTTTAATAAGAAAAGGACATTATTTCTACAGAAAAAAAAACAAACCCACCACAAAACATTAAGACCTTACAATCGGCAGACTAGCTTCTACTTCTGCACCTAAAATAATTGCCACCTCTGCCAGTTAGAATTTGGTGTTTTTTTTTTTTTTTTTTAAATAAGAAAATCAGCAATTAGTTTACAGTATAAAGTTGAAGAGGCACAAAAGCAAAGAACCAAAACCTGTAGTCCAGTTAAGAAATCACATTCTTTAAAGTGTGGCGCAGCAGTAGAGGTGCACCTTTCTTATTAGTCAATTTAACAACCAGGCAGGAGAAGTAGTAACTTTAACTTGCTGAAAGCAAGATAAGTTCTGAAAAACAAAATCCAAATATCTAGTATTGTCATATTACTTGTCCATTAAAAAAAAAAAAATAATAATTGGAATGGAATTTTGATACAATTATGTGCAGAATAAGAAGTTTTGCATATTTGGCAGGCAGCCCACTTCTGGATGCAATGCATAAAAACTGTAAGAATGGATTCTATACTAACTACGGGGTGCTTACTTTCCTTCAACGATAATTGTCTTAATGCCTGTTTTAATCAGTATTAACTACTAGCAATAACATGCTTTTAATTATGTTTTAAACGAGTCCTTTATTGGGCTGTTTTGGGAAGCAAATTAGTCAAAAGGAGCTGTTAATCAAAAACGTGTTACTGGCACAAAATAAATGTTCATTTAAGGAGCCATTTGAAATAAACCTGGCTCATTGACTCTGACAACCTACAAGGACACTAGGGCCTCCTGAGGATAACTCCTTCAGTACTCTCCTAGATACGCCTTGCTGCTCAGAAGTTATAAGTAGAAACATTAAGCAGTTTAGGTCATTCATCAGCTAACTTTTACTACTGTACTCAAGAAAATGAGCCTCCTAGGAACTTCACAGCAGATCTATTCCTTCATTAGCTAAGTAATATTGAGAGAGATGTTTCTGTCATTATGAATGGAGAAATCTATTGCAGTGAATTTTACTAGTGTCCCTTTTGTCTATGAACTGCCTTTGTAGATTCCAAGGTATTTAGTCTGAAAAGCTAGCATAATTACCTGTGAACAATATTCCTATGTGTTCATTTTCACCTGCTGAGTGATACCCATTCCTGAAAATTCAGCAACACAAAGTCATACATTCCGCCTAATAAACAGGCACACAACTTGGGACTCAGTGCCAGCGCATAATATTACCCTCATAGCAGAACTTTAAATAGAAATTTCATTAAATCTGGTCCATCACCAGGCTTAAAATTTTGCTTTAGCCTTTTAATTTGAATCACTCCAGCTTTAAGCAAATTGAGGATTTCTTGAGTTAGTGCAATAATTGAGTATGGGTTTAAAGTCCACAGATCATGGCTTACTGGTTGATCTTTTGACTTTCAAATCTTAAACTAATCTTGCTTCATGGCAAAAAAAAACAACCCAAACAAAAAACCTCACAAAAAAACCCAAATGAAAACAAACAAACAAACAATAAAACCCAACCCACACTTTAAAAATGGGGTGATTTGGTTTTACTCACATGGCATGTTCCGGTTAATTCCTTCAAAGTCCTAAACCTTCATCTTCAAAATATATATCTTAACAAAATAAGTAGCCTAAAAAGGTCACCGAGATGTCATTCTTCCCATTCTGCCTACTGTGACACAAAACATGCTGAAGCAATATAAAGTGAGTTATTGTAAAAACAATCTGGGTTTTCCTGTATCAAAAGCCCCTTCAACATTGCATTGGAGTAAGTTCTTATAGGGGAGGCAGGTGGTTAATTAAACATCAGTTCACATTATGTCCTTAAACGACTGAGCCTAAGGGTAGGAATGAATTTGCAAGACAAGTGATCACTAGATTAACCCCGTGACTAGAAAAAAAATCCACAAAACTGGGGAAAGAGTGCTGAAAATTGTACACACTGAAAACACAGTGCATGCTTTATATCCATGTTCTATTTTCCTAAGACTGCTATCAGTCATAAAAAAATACTAGCAATGGTCATGTCCAGCATTATCATATGAACAATGACAAAATTAATTATTCTGTTTCCCAACTTCCAAAAGTGACTAGAGATAGAAGCAAGACAGGTCTCTAGGGTACCATAACACACATTTTAAATGGTCTTCTAGTAAGAGTTTACAAGCATAAAAGACCAGTCTTCCTTCCAGCCCAGCCACACCTGGAAAATCTCTAACCTGACTAATTCCCTACTCTTCCATGCTTATTCAAAACAGAAACTCCAATCATGGCTGTGTCAGCCTGCAGACTATGTCAGCCTGCAGACAATGCCAGCACTTCATCAGCAAGTCAGTTTGGGAAAGCAGCAGGAAGTGGCAGAGAGAGGAAGAGGTGCAAAGACCTGTTGGGCCGCAAATTACTTAGGGATGAAGCTGCCTTCTACCATTTATTTTCTTCAAAGAAAACAGTGCCATAGCAAAACCCACCTGGGAAGTATATCTATGCCCTAAACTGCAAACAACACGATAAAATCAACCCTTGGGCAAGACAGATCTATGGGACTTCCAAAGCACTAGGGGAAAAAAATAATTTGACAAATCCTGCCCCATGACTGTGCTTTATGACTCAATGTTCTGGGGTAGGGCAATAGGGAAAGGTGAGTTTCTTATATCCGACTGTGTGTAATTCCTTCTTCATTAGCAGCATACCATGTCATGTTTTAAATAGTTTTATGGTCTAATAAACATGCCTTGATTTTATTGATTTGTCTTTAATTCTTTCAGCATGTATCTAAAGGAAAAACATGTCCTTTAAACACTTAAAGTTATGGGTTTAATCCACTTAAAAAAAAAACTAAAATAGAAATTTTGCTAAGGGACAGCCAGTAAAACACCTTAAGACAATTACTCCTAATGAAATATGAAGATTACTGATAGCTATCAACGACTTTCATTACAAAAGCCACTATAAATATTCTTTCTCATGAAGAAATTTTCCTCCCTTCTTGAAGATTTTAACCAGACCATAATTGCAAACCTGATTTTTATTTTATTGCTTTCAAATCTTTTGATGGACTTCATAATGTTCCAAAAATAGCATAAATGCTTTCCAAGATGTGGGTTTAAGAAAGTTATTGGGACTGGCAACTTATTTTTCAAATTATCATTCATAGATCCATTTTCAACACCCTCTTTCTCAGTCCATTAACTGTATTTCTGCAGCCTTCATCCACAAGCCACAGTAAAAGATTGTGTCTGACCCTGCTCCAGACTAGCAACACTCTCCTGCTTCCAGTTAGGAGTATAATCACAAGTGTGTTTTTTATTTCTTCTTTAAAAGTTTCTGGAAATGCAGAACTGTGGTCTTTTAAATACACTGCTTTCCCCTTCCTACCCCTTCCCTCTCCCTTCTTCATCACACACAGTTATCTCAGTCAATACTGCATGCATTTCTGTGTGTTTCATATTTACCATTCCTTGATCCAAACTGTTGTTTGGGGATCCAGTTACCACATATATTTTTATGTTTAAAATAATGGGAGTAACAAGATAACTCTTTTGTGAGAATCTTCAGAGATTTATGCTTTAAGCAACCAGCCCATCCAGATTCAGTATAGGCTTGTAACTACAAAAATGATACCTTAAACTAACAAAATCTAAAGTAACCCATTAATTCATTTTCTTGGCCGCCATAACAGAAATCATAGGATTCCAAATGGGTTTCACTGGAAACTTGACAGAACCAGAGATCCAGAAACAGCAGCAGATGAAAAAGAAAAAAAAGTTCCTCTGTTGAAGTCAGAGGAAGATTCAAGTGTTTTGCCAGTCAGCTCAAAACTTCAAAACCTCTACCATGAGCACATAAAAGCAAAGACTGTGCAGTGGCATGAGAGCCAACCCTGTCCTTCGATCACCTTCCTTTAGCACTAAATTCACTAAGTAAATTTCTAAAATGCAAAAGAAAGATAATGTTCAAATACAAGCAACTAGGACAGGTGGTACTGAAAAAGGATGCAAAAAAAAACCCCAACAAACCATAACAATGTATAAGATTTTAATCTCTTATTTATGATTCTTCCATAAAGTTTATTATAAGTCATTATATAAATCTAAAAGTATCTCATCACAAAATGACATTTACAATATAACCATAGCAAAATAATTCTCCACAGAACAATTTGCAAAATATCACATCAAAGGTAATGTAGGAGTACAACATAATTGTAGCAATTTCACCATATTAATACTATACTGCTTATACATTGGGCCCCCAAGCAAAATAACTTTACACGCAGAATAGGTAGGCAAAAATACTTATCTCTGTTTATATCATTTTATCTCAGGTCTGCATGGAACAGAGTGTGAAATATATAAAGTACATTCAATGTGACTAATAGGTCACACTATCTCTTCCAGTGAAACTTAGAGATCTGCTAGTGAATTACATAAGTGGTCTAAATCCTGCTGTACATCTCAAAATCTGTGAAAAAAAAACCCACTAAAAAAAACTCTCTTAAAACACCATCAGGAAAAAATTATTACTGAAATGTCTATTCCTATTCCATACTAACAAATCTTTCAACTCCAAAAGAAAGTGAAAGCAGCCCTGAAAATAGGAAAAGGATAGAAATAGCTTGGAAGCAAACTTGCACTAAGCATAGCATGAAAGTTTTCTTCCAGAGCTTTCTGAGTTGGTCTGTTGCAGGGACATCCATCTAACCAAATATAAAGCCCTATGGGAGCTCTGAGGAGATTAAAAAGAAATAATGAAGGCATAATTGTGGGTTAGCTGGGAATAGTTCTTACTCCTCCTCAGCATATGGAGAAGTGTGTCAGTCAGATGGTGCACACTGGAAGGTATAATACCTAGGGGGTTTAAGTGGCTGATGCTTTTTTATCTCTTTGTTTTGCTTTCAGATTCCTTGTTTCATCTGTTATTTTAAGAGGTACCAGGGCTCAAAGTATTCTCTATGGGCTTGTCTCTGCTTTCTTCCCTTCACCGCCACCCTCCCTATCCCATGTGAGAAATTGAATACACATTCATTTATACATTGAAAATTATTTCATATTCTATGCTTACAGGACATACACACCTGTTCAGACAAACAGATCAGAAATTATGAAGTTGCTTATCTATTACAGTTCTTTAAAGGCACTAAAGGCTAAACACAACACTGCAGACAAACAGTTTTGATAGTATTCTTTCATCTTTTTATACCTATTAGCTCTTCCTTAGGGCCTTTACGGGACATAAATTGCTTCTACTTTGTTTAACTTACAACTCTCTAATCTATTATTTTCCATTTGAAAAATAAAACATCTACATCAGAGGATGCAGACAGATAGATTAATCTGTCAATGCTTTTAATGCCATCTTAATTTAACCTCAGGATTCATGCAAGCAGCACTTGTAGTAGTTGGTCTTCAAATGAGCTCAGGTTTCAATATAGAATGTATGCACCTTCGTGCCTGGTTATAGGTGTGTATCAGGTTAAAAATCATAAGAACCAAACTGTTAATACCAAAATGCTTATTAAAGTTCTGCCTGCACTTGGCATGGTAAGCTCAGCCCAACTGAAAACTAAGCTTACATACTATCTGCTCCATTATCAGCAGAGTGAAACACCTTTGCCGGCACAATTTTTAGCTAATGTAAAAGACAAGGTTAAGTCCCAATGCAAATGCAGAAACATAAGACAGAGACAAATCTTAAGGCAAATTGGTTTGGAGCTAGCTTGTGTCCCATTCTGTTCTCCTTACTCCACACAGATTATAGCTGGCTGCTTCTACTCTTATAAGACAGAGAACTACTACACCTCCTCCTGTCAGCCAACTTTTCATCCTGTTTGTGCTGCTGTACTCCAGCAAATACCCAGCTCATTATGATTACACACAAAAGATAATCTATATTTTGGAACCAGTTTTTAACTAACTTAGTGTACAGTGGCAAACTCAGAATTACTTGCTCAATTTAAATACATAGTGACTTGAGGATATGACTGTTAGTAACAAATAGAAAGGATAAGAGTGAAGCCAACTCACTAAACTTTCTAGATTTTAAAGAAACAAAAAACAAGAATCAGCCAACCATAACATAGCATTGACTACCAAGCTGCAGTCCATTTCTTTCTCCTGGTCAGTGAACACAGATTTAGCTAAAACAGAAGAGCCTACTCAGGAATTAAAAACAAAAGCCAAACCAACCAATACTAACCAATCAACAAAAAAAAGAAACCAAAACAATCTCAAAACAAAACCACCCTGACAAGAACCAACCAAATTCCCACAAAACACACCAAATGTCAACCCAGACCATGTAATATGCAAGTGTTTTCTTGGGATTTAGAAAGAGAGGGAATGATCTGCCTTAACTCAGGCAAAACGCAACATTAAAAGAGGTCACTACCTCTAGGTTGATTTCTTCAAACCCCAGGCATGGAAAAAACCAAGGCTTCAGTAGCATATTCACTATCTGCTTATCACTTAGACAGTGGCTGAGAAAGAAAGATCACTTGACAAAATAAAACAACCCTAAACTATGTAAAGGGAGACTGATAGCTTGAGAAAATTTATGCGACTTTTACCTAGTTCTCTGGTATGATTATGTAAGCATTTTTGCAATGCCTACAGGAGGAAAATTGGGTAGCTGTATGAAGGTAGTAGGTGGGGCATGGACTTAAAGGTATTCTGCAATTACTTAATTGGCAGATGAGTGTCTGGCTCCTTTTGTGGACAGAATCCTGAAGTGAATCTACAGGCCATATTGTGTCCTACCCACTTTGGAAGAAATGGAGTTTAATCATGCCCAGGGCTCGTATGCTGGTGTTTGACTCTACTTTCATGTTGAACAGGCATTTAGCCTGAATCTTAACCCAGTCCTTCATTTGTAGAGCTTCCAAAAATATATTTGAGCCCACTTATGAAAATTAAGCAGAGCAACAAAATTATTAATAATTGCTAGAAAAAAGGCATGAACCAGTGGAGATTAAAAGAAGATGATATATTAGACTGGAAAGAGCTAGTCTCCAGAAATTATCCTCATTTTTTTTTAAAGTTGAAATGGGTGAAAGAATTTTACAGAAGTTGTTTTTAATGAGACATTTTCTCTACATCATATCAGGATAGAACTGTGAACTTTTTTTAATGGAATTACTTGACAAACTGATCAGTGCCATATCACTGCCTCCAGACACAGTTCTTTTAATGATGTCCAAACTACTTAACTATTAAAATGAAATTGTGAGCCAGCACAGTAGGAAGTAGATTGAGCAAGCTGAAGATCAAAGAAGATACCATCACAGTGGCCTTTGTGCGCCCACTGTAGGTTTGTTCTAACTGAAAAGTAAAGTAGTAGTGAATTGAATTATACTGGGTTGGTTCTATACCAGAGCATTGAAAGCAACATAAAAAAAAGGGTCAAATAAAATAATACAAGCCTACCTAACCTGGGCAAGAATAAAACCTGTTCTATAATGCCACAAGCCATTTTATCACTTCATATAAATAACTCTAGTGGACCTGTTAATGCAAACCTCTTTAATTTAGTTATGATATTATTTTATACATGTAGTCCATGCACACAATACACTGGTTGGGAGTGATATTTGGTACATGCTGCACAGCAGACTTGATACATGTAGTCCCATCAGTCTACCTTCTTTTTCCATCAATAATACTGCCCAAGAGGTATGCTGAGTGCGTGTTTCTTTAAAAATGAGTCTATAGTATGAAATCATGGGAAATAGCAGTATTTATTTTTTTCCTTCATATGTTGAGTTGCAAAATAATTTCTGGGTACAACCTGGTTTTTGGGACAGCAAAGTGCTTACTGAGTTGCTGAGAGGACAGAGTGCCTGATTGGGCCTTGTGACTACCCTTCCCAAAGATCATCACTTTTGGAGAGATACCATCTAAAGTCCTGTATGCACACATGAACCAGGGTGCAAATTTCCTCTCCCAAAATAAAAGGACAGCAGGGTCTTACAAACCTAAATGTATTGGTTTTATTTGAAATCTCAACTATTGCACCTATGTAAAGTATTAAGAGAAAATATCCAGTGGTATTTCTGGTAGTTGTCTTGTATTATCTTCTGTGTGAGTCATGCATGGGCTCACTGGTGGAGCTGATAAATAGGGGAAAAGCAATGCTGACAAACTCCACTCCACCTGGGGAGTGCAATGCCCCTGCCCTGAGCTGGCTCGGGAATGCATAGAAGTAAACAATCAACCAACCAATCAAACCAAACACCCAAAAAATTCTCTCTGTGTGTGCATGTGTGTGTGTGTGTGTTTAGTTTAGTTTGGGGTTTTTTTCTTGAGATTTTCATTAGGCTTTTTTTGATTGTTTTTTGGATTCCTCCCACCCCTGGATTTTTCTTTTAGGAAATCAGGGTCCAAGCATTTGTACTTGAAGAACTTAGCGGTACTGGCAATAAGATTAAATCACATGAAATGCACAGCATACCTACACAGACTCAGTTTTGTGAAAGTCAAGTGCAGACCAACGGATAACAATACAGGAAAACAGCAAGTATTCATTAACATAAAAAGACAAAAACACCAAAAAGATGATTTTATTTGTTGTAGGATTTGGCTAGTTTACTTACTTTGATCTTGCACTATTTGGGATTATTTTCAGCTGCTTTTAGACTCTTTTCAACAGTCCTAGGCAGAGCAGTGACTAGACTGCAGGAGACACTGTCAAAGTTGCAAGACAAAGTTGGTTTATAAATTGCCTTTGAATTTAACTCCACAAGTGCCCCTTATAGAGAAGAGGTCTATAATACATATACACAGTACAGATATGCAAGCGCACAGAACTTGTGCTGCAATTTTAAAATTTATTTAAATTAAATATAAATAAATTTTAAATATTAAGAAGTTACAGGTGCTCAGGGAGAAGTTATTTGTTTTTTATGGGATTCATTTTCTGCACAGTATGTGTAGGGAATTAGCTACAAAACTTTCCATTATTACCCAGGGAAGTTGCTTGTTTAATTCTCCATGTGTTAAGAAGATTTACCCCTCTATGTTGTTTTAATATTTAAAATATCAGAGCCTGAGTTTGGGCAGGGGAAGAGGGATAGCAGTGGAGTCCTGGGGTGTTTTGGATGAAGTACACTAGGGTCTCTGTAGGCTGCATTCACCAAAAGCCTGGGGTTATCAAGGTCAATCCATCCCTGCCAGGCTGCCACCTTGCAGAGAGTGATCCTGGGCAGATCCAACAGAGACACAAGGAGAAGGGATTGCCACCACATTGCATGGTAAAGATCGACCAAAAGCCCAACCAGGCTTAAAAGGATCTGATCATGCTCCCTGCCTTCTGCTCTGATACATCACACTCCACCGCTGACATGCAACAACCTTATCTTCATGAGCAAAGACCCACTGGCACTTCAGAACTATTCTTGTCCTCTGCCTCAAAAGGCTTAACTCACTAGTTTCCTTAAAAGTGTCTATAGTGAAAAATGGAATCAATAAGAGCAGAATTTGCTGAATGCAAAGTGCCTTTGCAAAGCCTTGTGAGCTTAATACAATTAAACTGGAAAATAAACTGGAATTTAAAAATCAAATTCTCAAGCACAGGCAAAGAGCAGATTAGCTAAACTAGCAGTTGTGCCACAGACAGTTCAACCAAAGCCACAGTGACTTCTGACTTGGCATCTGTATTGCAGGTACATAGTGACACCTATTACCAACTGCATTATTGCCTCAGCACCAAATACTCACTTACAAATCCCCGAAGTATACAATCTCAAAATAACCATGAGTTTGGTCTAATTCAGCAAAGACTCCTTCATAGGACCTGGATGATTTATCCACCGCATTCTGGACGCATTGTTTCCCGGTTAACCGCCTTCTCTTTGCCCACTAGTCACAGCACCTGAACTCCCCTGTGAAGAAATCACAGGTTGATCTATCCTACAAACCTGCTCTGCACCAGCAATGCAATGTAACAAACAGATGCTGCACAAGCTCAGTAAGTGTTCTTTAAGATCCTTCACACATTTCATTTCAGCCTAGAGACACTTCTATTATAAGTATTTTTTTCTAAATTCCATGGTAAATTCATATTCTACATTTATTCTCACTTATAATGAGATTGAAAGAATCCTCTATTTTGACACTATCCCTTGATCAAAATTCAAACTACTGCTACAGGAAGAACTTATCCCCAAGATCAGATTAATATGTATAAGGTGCAATAGGAAGAGAGAAACTATTAATATGGCAACTATTACTTTTTCTTAAAACAACAAATTTGTCCCCAAAATAGAGCAGTCACAGAACAAAACCCATCTATGAGCTCTTTTCTTGTGTGCCCTTCTCCAAATTTTTTGCATGAGACATTTAATTTTGGTATGTAGCCTCTCACAAACCGAGAACAACAACTCATTTGGTAGCCCTGATGAGTTCATAGTCCATCACTTGGTTAGATCTCAAGCAACAACTCTGATCTAAGATAATACAAAATTATCTTAGATCATGCATGTCAAGGAACCTTTAGCTCTTCACTGATGGGATAGAGCCCTGAAGCACACACAACATTACTAAAGATTCTGTGTTTTCATTTATTCCATAATTATAAATGGAAATTGTTAATATATACAGTTTTGTGGAAGGCAAAGAACCGTTTATTTTCCCCTCCAAATTTTGCAGAATTTGAGTCACATGATAAATTACCGTCTTTTCATTTACAAAGACTAATTGAACAGCAGATTGTATGACCAAGTGGGCTATGTTCTAAGCTTGAATTGCATAATGCCATGATAAGAAGTGAGGTAGCAGACTTTGGTATGATTCTCTAAAGAAGAAAAATTAGCAGTTTTGAACTGGGAGAACTGAAAAAGCATGATTGAATAGTTGTATGTTAAACCTAGTCAAAACACTTAAGGAGCACTGATTAAATTTGATTTGCTCATATATTTTTCTACTTTCATGCTATTATACAATTCCCACTTTATAAGAAGTGGTGAAACACAACGAGTAGTACTTGCATGCAGAAGGCAGTCATTCTGGTGAAACCCAAGTTTCACCAGAAAAACTTACGTTACAAAAATATTTAATGTTTATAAAGCCATTTAATTAAGGCTGTCATATATATCTCAAAGTAGAAAAAGTTTGTCAGAAATTAACATAAATAAGAAACTCAAATCCAGAAGAAACTGCTGCAGCAGGAGATACAGGAGGAAACTGCTGGAACGTAAGTAGTCTTGTCTTCTTAAAATTTGTAGAAATATAGAATCTTAGAATCATAGAATCATAGACTAATGTAAGTTATGTGACAAAATGAAGAGTGATCAATGCTATTTCAATTTTACCTGTGGAAAGAAAAACAAGAGAAAGCAATGCTATAAGTAGATGGTAGAACTAGAACACAGATGTAACTAGCCTGACCTGGGACAAAGTAATGTAATGGCTAATACAGGACACAGTTTAGTAAAGAATAGGCATAGTAAAATTAATAGGTTTTTTGAAAGCTAATTGTATCACAGGAGCCTGATCTTTTTAATGAGATTATGACTTTGGGTGATAAAGGTAATACTGTATTTATGTAATGCACTTCAGTGACGCATCTCACTTCTTTACACATGATATTTTAATTAAGAAAGCTCAGTAAAGAACAATCAACACAGTTCCTCCCCCTTCGCCCCATCCTTAAATGGATTAAAAATCAGCTATGCCTCAAAATGCTGCTTTTAATGGAGGATCCTAATTAAGCAGGTTTAGAAAAGCCCTTCAAGAATGGGGCCTTTACTCTAAAGTATCAACTGAAAATAGGAAGAAAAGATATAATTACAATTTCATCAAATCTGAAAGTCCTCAGATTGGAGAAAAAGAAGTAATGGTTAGGAGCTTTCTGGATTACTCTGACAGGTAGTATAGGGATAAAAAGTTAACAAGATATATCATGCCTGAGAAGAGCACAGGATACACTGCAGCAAGTATGCATACAACTTCTCACATATTATACATGCAGATCTGGTGTCAGTTCCTCACAAACAAACAGGAAAAATTGGAGAGGCTTAGAGAAAATTCCCAAGAAAGGTCAAGAGACGAAATAAGAAAAGTTTCATAGTAGGTTGAACTAACCACAAAAGCCTTCCAAGGAAACAATAACAAAAAAAAAAACCAACAAAAAAAAAAGTAGAAACAAAATCAAACTAGAACCTGTGGTCACCTTGTATCAGCCAAGCAGGATAGAACACTGCCCAAAATTTAATAACCCAAACTTAATTAAGAATAAAAATATGGCAATTAAAAAAACAATAATTAATTTTTTGGCACAGAATACTGCTAGTGGACTTCCTAGCATCAAAAATAGTAACATCAGAGTTTCATCTTTCTAAAAAAACATAGGCTACAAGTAAAACCTAGTTCTTAGATTTGACAGGGAACTTAATTCAGGGAGTATCCAGAATGGCCTATAATATACGAAGAGACAGATATCACTCAAAGAGATGGTGAATTCATCCCTGCTGTTTATGAGGTAGATTGGCTAGATAGCAAGACCAGATGCTTTTTCAGGAGGCTGAATTTGCATAAAATTAATCTCATCCTAACTTATTGTATTTCCAAATATCTGTAGTAAAACTAAGAAATAGATGACATGCAACTCCTAAATCTTGAGTTTAGGGAAAAAAATAAAAAACCCTGCTATCTTTTCATCCTAAATGATATTGATATTTTTGCATCATGGCATACGATAGCTCTTTTCCTATATTAATGCAGAAATTTGAGTGTAGCTCTGCCTGTCACAAATTAGTTTGAATCCACCTTCAAGCCAACAGACACTTCTAAACACAGTCATCTACTGAGCCACCAAACAGCTCCAATACATTTGGCTATAGTTTGAATTGTCTTTAAGCCAATAATTTCCATAATATGTAGGTGCCATTAAAATTTTAAGAAAAGCTTAAGGCAGCACTTCTCTCTCCCCACTCTTGTTTTTCCCTTTGAGTCTTACCTTTTGTGGATATGGGGAAAATGCAAAACTGAGAAGTTTTCATTGCCTTGGATCCAACAGGAAACCACTAATATTCTTTTTCTCCAGAATTTAATGTTATTTGTTTGAACTACCTTTTCTTATTCACTCTTACCTTAGTTGCTATAACATTAATCACCAGCTTTGACAGAACATTAAGTAAAGGTGCTGTAGCATCTGTGCTACTTCCAGGGCATCTTTCCCAAATGATAAACCTCCTAATACCTATTTGCTTAAGCCTAAGGTGATATCACTGGACAATGAAAAGACAGGCACAAAGACAGTTGTTTTCCCTTTCCTCATCTCATATGGCTTTTGGGGGAACATCTCCCCTGAAGTAGATTCTTAGTTTCAGCAGTACAACATCATTTAAATAAGGCTAAAATCTTTCCCAACTTCTGTCTTTGCTCCCCTCCCCACTTCCACAGTTATTTTACTCACCTGATTGCCAATTTATAATATATCTTGGCTGAACTACTGGCAGGAAAGAGAAATTTAACCAACCTCAATACCAGAGACAGGAAGGAGGATTTAAAATCCGACAAGTGCCAGGAATTCAAAATACAGAGATCAGACTCCCAGCTTCAAATATATTCTCCCACAGTAATTTATTAACATTGCACTTTCTTATTACCATTCCCTGTCGCAACCTAAGTACTATAAACACTAATACACCAAAGATAATAATGAAGATAGACATGTGCGGATGTATACTCAAGGCCAGATTCCCTTCTTGACTAAATCTGGATTTCAATCATGATATATCCAGCAATTCCAGTTTCAGGAATATTTCCACATTCCTGTGAAGATATATTTTCTCTTTTTTCTTAACTCTGCAATATCATATGCACACTAATTTTTTTTTTTTTTAATAAAAAGTGTAATCTTCTTTTCCCATCATTTTTGATTCAGCTTTTTTAATGTATAATTTTTAATATGAAAAAAGAGAAATAATAGTCTAGCAGAATTAGACTGAATTTCCATTTGTCTTTTGGTATTTGTATATATAGATGAACAGTGGCATTTGTCTGGTTTTAATTAATTGTCGTGGCAGAGACACATAACTCAGATCTTTTCCGTAGTGCAAAATGGAGCAACAAGAAGAAAATAAATCCCAAAACTAAAGCAGAGAAAAGCTGTTTTCCACTCCCTAACCTATTCCCTATGACTTCTACTTTACTATGTTTATAAATCATGCAGATGATGGGCTTTTTGATTAGATGTTCAGTTTTGTAACTTGCAGAGTATTAAACATATCATCACAGCTCAAGAGATCTCAATAGGCATCATGACAATGTAAATAAAACATTAGTTACACTGATTGCAAGACTTCACTACTATTAAAAGTCTGGTAATTTGCCATTGGTAAAAAGTATCCCCACCCACACTCAGGAGGTACTTCAGTCTACATGCTGAAATTGAACTGAGCCTTTCCTGAATTGAGAAAAAACAAACAAGCAAACAATAATAATAATAAATAAATAGTAAGACCCACAGCAAACAAAAACACTACCCCCAAACCTAAAGCCAAACCTTGCACTTTTCCACTTTTATTTAATCACAACATGCTAGCTAGAGTTGTGGCACAAGGTGCATTTTTATTTTAACCTTCTTTAGCATTTTTTCCCCCCAGCAACAAGTCGTTACCCAGATTTACCTTGAGAATACATACCATATTTCTTCCTCACCAAATGAAGCACCTCTCCTTTCTAAGTTTTCCATTATACTTATTAACTATCTGAGTCAACACCCCAAAATAATATTTGCCAAAATGCTTAATTTCATAAAAACTGAACCATGGTTTTACTCCAGACTATATCAGGTTAAAAGAGATCTTATGTTCACCTTTTTCATAATAATTTTAGAAGTAAATTCGTTTGCAGAACTACGCATCTTGTATTTGTCTTCACTACAAGGGTTTCTCACTTCACAGATGTCTTCAAGAGTGAAAGTAGACTTCTGTCTTGAATAATTTAAATAACCTTAAAAGACTTTTTGTGTGAAGATGAGGGGAAGATCAGTATGTAAAGATCAAGGAATAAACATTTTCCTTGTGGGCATTTGCAAAAGGTCCTCTATTAGTGGGAGGTGTCCCTGCCCGTGGCAGGGGGGTTGGAATTAGATGATCTTAAGGTCCTTTTCAACCCTAACTATTCTATGATTCTATTATATAAATATAAGCCTTTTTGAATAAAAAAGAGTTCTCAAGAAATAAGCTATGTAATAAAATTTATGAAACCAATCCTTTCTTTGTCACAGTCAAACTCCTCTTTTCTCCTAGATTGAATAAGCCCAAGTTCACCACATTTATCCAAATCCACTCTTTACCACAGGACTTACCAAGGACACCAAAACATCTGCTCTGTGACTCTCCCTGCAGAGAAAAGCCATATGTGTGTCATTGTGGACATGCTTAGAAACCAACAAAGACGCCACATATCCAGAGAAGCAAGTTTTGCAGAAAGGCTTCCTGAGCCCGGATTTTCAATCACACCTAAAGGAATGATGTTAATGAGCTATATTAAATAAAGCTAAGAGTAGGTAAAGGCTCCTTGACCTTGTGACACATTGCCATGCCTCTTTTAAGGGGAAAAAAATGGAAAAACTTTTTCCTACTTACACATCAACTGCAATTTCAGCCTCCACAACTACCTGCAAGGCTGAAATCCCATAATCAGCTTCACCTAACAGCATTTTCCTCTCTTTTCTAGCAGCTGAGGCAAAGCATAGCAACTTGGGAAAATCCACTTGCCTTCCTAAATTTCAGGGTAGAAGCTTAGTGCCCTCACTCCCACAAGTGCTATGTGTGATATTGCTCAACATCTTCTGAAGTCTTAGAGTCCAGCTCCCCAAAAGCAGGGCTTTAATCATATAGCTTGTCTGTATGGAACACAGTTATGCTGCATGTGGTCACATTTTATTGTTTCAAGGATAAAGATTGTTCAAGGCATCTGACACTATACTTAAATTATTAATCCACTGGTATTATTTATTCATCAGCTCTTGAGTTATTTTGCTTTGCTAAAGTACCTGGCTTCTACTGCTCACAGAAAAAAACCCTATGCTGTTTTCTTTGTTTTAATTGAGATTTTGTGATTCTTACAAGCAGATGATTGTGCAGCACTAATATCCCTTAATGTATTGCCAAGTGGTTAAATATGTTATTTCTGCATGCAGGTATTGAAAGGAAAGCACATGCTGCCAGATCCTGAACTTAACTTTTAGGGGCCTATCCGAGCTCTGAATTTCTGTGGGGCAGGGCAGGCTCTCAGGGCCACAGTGCATATTTGGTGCCATAAAGACAGGTATTATCCCTGACAGTTTTGATACTTGGGCACATCAAGTATGCATCTCATCTAAACTGTTACCAGAGTAATGATAATCAAGCACCTTCAGTTTGAAGCAGCTCCTTGATCTGGAAGTGTAAAATAGAACAACCTGAGCAATTGGTATGACACATAATAAGGGAAAAACTGGATGTCTTTTATAGCTTATGGTTTAATATATTCCTTTAGGCATAACCAACCAGTAGAAGCTGTGCTGAAAGACCAGGAATGTTGCATCTGTTAGTGCACAAAGCTGGGAATGACAGAACTTCACAGGATTTGTGAGCCTCGCCGTCTGGAATAAATATGTATTTTTGGATTACAGTGCTTTATTACACTTTTTCTTTTCCATGATTACACAATGTCCTAGGTTCAGCAGTAGCAGTCAGTTTTCTCCTTCTTAGTAGCGGGTGCAATGCTGTGTTTTTGACTTTCAGCCTGCAAACAGCACTGATAACACCGATGGTTTTAGTTGCTGCCCAGTAATGTTTACTCTGACCAAGGACTTTCTGAGTCTCATGTTCTGTCCAGGAGGAGGGAAAGCTGGGAGGAAGCAGAGACAGGACACCTGACCCAAACTAGCCAAAGAGGTATTCCATGCCACAGAATGTCATGCCCAGGATATAAAAACTGGGGGCAGTTACCTGGAAGGGTGAGATCACTGCTCAGGTTGGGCTGGGTATCAGTCGGCTGGTGGAGAGCAATTGTATCCTCTTCCCTTGTTTCCCTTATCATTATTATTATTGGTGGTAGCAGCAATGGTTTTGTGTTATACCTTAGTTGCTGGACTGTTCTTATCTCAACCCATGGGAGTTACATTCTTTTGATTCATCTTCCCATCCCCCCCTGGGAGTTGTGGGGAAGAAAGTGGGAGGAGTGAGCGAGCAAACTGTGTGGCTGATTTACAGCTGGCTTAAAACATGACACACATTACTTCTGATATTTAACATTGCAGAGAAACAGAATGAAATGTTATTTGTGAATGGAAATATTTCTGATCACAGCTGCCATCTTCTAAATCATTGTTCTGCATAAATAAATAATGTGAAAATAGCAATCACGTATTTGTTCATGTTACAAGTGGAAGCACAAAGGACCATACAAAAATTTCTTTAAAGCACAGAAATTTTGAGGTTTGAATTATGCAAATATATAAGACTACAGTGTTAAAACGGAGACATTCTTATTGATGTAGATAATGCGTAAAGCATGATACCTTCTTGCAAAGAAGGCCTCAGTGCCCAAAGACATATTTAAGAGGAAAGTTAAATTGCAACAGAGAGATGATACTTATTTCCCAGTTTTACACAGACACCACACTGAAAAAATTCCTATTTACTATGGTGCTTTTGCACCTTAAGACTACATGCTAACATTTCTAGCATCAAAAAGCGTTTTCAAGGCTTAACTTACCAGTTCAGAAATTTCTCTTGCAGTTAAAAGTTGGCTTTTGATGAAGGCCTCAGTCTAGGAAAAATCTTTACCCACTTGAAGGGGGAAAAAAACCCCCAACATCTTACTACTAAGCATTGTCATTCTGGTGACATAAATTGCATTTTATCAGTTTCAGCTGTTTCTTTTTCCTGGCCTGGATTTAAGGTTTACTAGTGAAATTTTGCTATCAGTTACACATGCAGCCCTATTAATGTTAATGAGATGGTTGAGTTTAAGCATGGGTAGAATTTGATCTTTTACCCTATTGCATTGTCGACTGTCTAGATATTTGCCTGTTTTAACTTAAAATCTATTTACCAATTTCTTTATAATGAGGAAGTCTTATAAAACCACATCACAAAATGTCACAGATATAACACCACCAGGTCAGAACTGTGTCTTCTCTCTGAAAATAGCCACTGATGGGTGTTTCCTAGAGAGAGCTCAAAGCCTTAAAGTGAGCTATTAGAAAATATTTTGCCTAGAGAAAAATATTCTTGCCTGACTCTCTTCTGGCTTGTGCTCTGAACCATGAGTTTTTCCATTCCTTTCAGACTTTTTTTTTAAAAAAGATCTTATAATCAAATCTCTGAATGTCCTGGTTTCAGCTGTAACAATTATTTTTTCCTCTTTTCTAGCAGGTGGTGCAATGCTGTGTTTTGGCTTTAGTTTGAGAACAATGCTGATAACACACTGATGGTTTAGTTGTTGTTAAGTAGTGTTTACCCTGATCAAGGACTTTTCAGTCTCTCATGATCTGCGAGTGAGGATGTGCACAAGAAGCCAGGAGGAAGAAGAGACAGAACACCTGACCCAAACTAGCCAAAGCGGTATTCCATTCCAGTACAGCATGCATACCCAGTATATAACCTGGGAGAAGTTACCTGGAAGAGCAGATCACTACTTGGGTCGGGCTGGGGATCTGTTAGTGGGTGGTGAGCAATTGTATTGTGCATCACTTGTGTTTGTTGTTTTCTTTTCCTTTCCCCCTTTTAGTTTTATATTCTCTTCCCTTGTTATTTCCCTTCCCATGAATATTATTATTATTATTATTATTATTATTATTATTATTGGTAGTAGTTTTATATTATGCTTTAGTTATGGGACTGTTCTTATTTCAGCACATGAGATCAACATTCTTTTGATTCTCTTCCCCATCCTGCCCAGAGGAGGTAGGAAAGGGGGAGAGGGGTGTGCGAGCAGCTCTGTGCTTCGGAGTTACAGGCTGGACTTAAACCACGACACTGAATGACAGTCAAATTTTGAGCCACAGAGGCATGTGCGGTGTGTGCACAACAGTTTCCATTAGTGCACGATTTCTAAATATATTTAGAAGCCGTTTACTTTGTTAAGAGTGCAATTCATTCTGCAGTGGTTCAAAAGCAAACCCTCCTTTTTGGATCAGCTCACATTACAACCCTGGCTAGTTTTTTAATACTTCCTAATTTAAGAAAAAATTATGCTCAATTGCAATGAGAACTCAAGAACTGCAGCTGTAGAGCCTTTCTCTTTTGGTATTTTGCCTATTACTTCCTTTCACCCACACATTGCTAAAAGAACTTCAGCGCTGAAAAATCTGTTTTGATCTGGAGAACTGTGGGCAGTCTTAACTCTGCACCCTGATGCTTTTTCTAATGCAGCATTTATTTGCCTCAGTACTTCTTTACAGGCCTTTCCTTATTCAATTCAAAACAAACATTTGCACTGACAAAGTATTAAGACATAAAAAAGAATTACCTGTGATAAGTGTATAATCAATATAATTGTATAACCATAATTATATATATGCATATTTAATATCTCTGACATCTATCAATCTTTGTTATTGCATAAGCTGGACAATATATAACAAATGCAGAAGAAAAATGCATTAACTATCACAGACTCTGATGAGATGTGAAGAAAGTTGCCTAACCCAAATTATTCCCAATAGGCTGCTATTTTTGTGTTCCTAGCTTTCTGGAAGAACAAATATGAAACCATTCCCAGCTGCAGAAAATGTCAGTAGAAGTGTGCTCCAAACCTGGTAACTATAGTGTCGTGATCTGGAGTATTGAGGGAGCTGGTCCTTCATAACATTCCTATGCTACAGCTCCTAATCTATTAGCAGAAAAATCACTGTCCCCACTAGGGGCTTGTGAGAATTAAATAAGATTTCTAAAGCAGTCAGGTATTTTACAGATATACACTTCTGAACAGCAAATGAAACAAATTAGTAATGATGTCTTCAGAATCAGGTTCGAAGAGCACACAGTGCATAAAACACTGATATATAGTGAGCTGCATGGAATTATACACTGGCTGAAAAGCTGCTATTTCGTGCACTAATCAAAGGGAAACTATTATAAGATCATGTGATTTCAGTCTGTATCACAATGCAGAAGCAGAAAATGCAAAGGTTACTTTAATTATATCCATTTGGAAGTGCCTGTCTTTGCAGCCTTAGTGTTTTCAATAAAATTTTTGATTTAATAAACTGGATCAGTGGTATACAAGTAGTTCCACAAGAAGAAACATTTATGAAACATGGTTTTCTGCTCTCTCTAGCATGGATTTCTCAATTTGTCACATCTTTTTCCTCACTAATTTAAGCCTATCTTATTTACCAAACTGCCTGCTTCCATTACATTTATTGAAAATTAGTAATATTGTGACCCTTACTCTCAGTGGCTAAAATTGACCAACAAATTTTAGAATCTGTCAGGAAAGGGCAGACACATACACAGGCTACACAGTTATATATATATATGTATGGTTTCTTTAGAAATGGATTTACAAATTCTGATCATGTGGCACCAGAGCTGATTGGCATGTTCTACACTCTTCTTTCTCCCACCATTGTTTTTTTTTTATAACTCTATGGTCAAACTGCATAACTTAATCAGTTTATCCTGAGGATACTAAACCTGAGTTTCTATATGCCAACACAAAGAAGGAAACTTGGCTTCAGTCTATAGGCATAAACTGTCATGTGTTCGTTTCTTGGAAATAAGCATTATAAGCCATGGTACTGCCACTAACAAAAGGAGTTTGTCAAAGGAGCTCCACAGTAACTTTATTTTTTAATTTACAAATATGTGAAAGGTGACTTCAACTTAAATCTGGGAAAAAGCTGTTGATTGCAAGCATATTCCCTAGAGCCTTCGGGAAAAGTCAATGAAACAATGTTCAGAGTTAGATTTTATAAATATCTATGTGTTTATATATATATGTATATATACACACACAGACAAAAAGAATTTACTCAAAGGCTGGCAAAGCTTGAGTTTTAATATATTCTCCTATAAAAGTTGCAAAAAACTTCCAAGTTACTGTTTCCCTAGAGCAAATGCCTTCTAAACGTCATTCAGATGGTGAACAGTGATCTTCTGATTCTGGTCACAGCCCAGGTAGCTGGAAAAATAATTAATATTTTTAACATATTTCAGAGGCAGAGTGTGTTCTCCATCCTAGAGTGCATCCTAGGAAGATCTGTGAGCATACAAGATCAGGTGAAGCACTGGGCTTCTGATGAACAGAAACAATGTGGAGACACAAAATCTAGTTGGAGCTGCAAAAAATAAACCACATTAAACGAAATAGCCAGTCCTGATGGCAAAAAAAAAAAAAAAAAAGAAAAATGTTATCACAGACATTGTCAAATTAAAGGCATAAAGCTGGGTTTATATTGCTTTAATAGAAAAAAACATACCACACACAGATCCTAGACTGCTCTTCCCTCCTTCTGGGACAACCTGCAGCTGGGCCTGAGCTTGCAAACGCTCACAATGTGGTTGGCTTGGCCATGCTGCAGCAAAGGCAGCAGTCTACAGCTGAAGATGAGAATTGAGAAAGAAGATCTTCAGTCTCCAGCCAAACACATCAGTAGGAAATAGTGTTGAAATAGTACAAAGCCTTAGGTATGTAGTCACCTCTGACATCATTTAGCCAGAAGCATGTGTTTCCATGCTGCTGTGAACTGTCTGTATATGGAAATTCACAATTCAGAAAGGGCAAAAGGTATTGTGCCATCAGATGCTCATCACATTTATACTATTTTTAGTACATTCAGTATTGGCCACAGACTCATTACTTATTTCATGATTTATCAAAATCTGCTTTAGTCTAAGAGACCTAATTCTTCCATTACACATATCACTCATCATTCTGGCAACATAATTTACAAATTTATAACTCAAACTGGAATAATTTTGCATACTTTTTATTTGAGCATTCTGACATGTTAAAAAAAGTCTTAATTCTAAGGAGTAAATTATCATCAACCTTGGAAAAAAGTCCTGAAGTTAATAACACTCTTTTCGTGCATTGTTGTCTGGAGTTTTGGTGTCTTTTTCCTCTCAGCTCTGTAGTGATATATTAGCAAGAGTGTCATAGCGCAGATGAAATTCAAAACAGGACCAACATTCTGAGGCTTAGAAGAACATTTAACACATGACGTGTAACTTGAGTGTTTTCCCAAGGGAATCATGCAACCTTTGTTTACTCTTGGACTTTTTTCCAGAGACAAGTTTCTAATCTTTCTGCATTCAAAGAATGTGGATTCTACTGTTCAGTTCATTCACTGCGCTGACCTACACCAGTGCTAAAGCAACCTGGGAAACAGCAACAAAAAATACTGTTAAACAGGGACTTTGAAGCAAAATTGTGGTTCTGATTTTCTGCATTTTGATATTACAAAAAGAAGGTCTTTACTTAAAATTAACTGGACCATAAATACTGACATTTCTGGGATGTTACTCTAAAACTCAGTGAAGTCTTGTTTATTCCTTGTTAATGCTGTCTGAGCTGAATGCACTGGAAGCACTTAGCCAACAACAGCAACAGACTCCTGGTATGTTCAAGCAAAAACAAAGCACAGAGGTTGTCAATATACACAAGACAGATTTTTTCCAACATTTTTAAGGTATTGGGTTTTGAATTATTTTAAGATAAATCCCTTTTCTATTTCAGAAAAATAATACTAGTTTTTCTAAGCCCAAGCTCTATGAAAATTAATATTTCAGCATTTTATCAGCTTTTTTTTATTAATTGATTTTAAACATATCTATGAAATACAGGTAGAACTTACATATTTTTAAAAAAATCTCCAGTTTATGTTTTTTTATCCCAGTATAGTCGATAAATATATAGAGAGGTGGACAAAATAAATCTATATAGGACTCTGTTAAGTAGTAGTAGAAGTCAGATTCATTCTGGTGTGTGACTCATTCATATCCAGCACCAGAAAATTCCTGGAAAAATATCATATTTAAGCACAGGAATCAGGAGAGTCAATCTCTGATGGGGACTTGACATAGCTGAGTGCCCCCCAGCCTAGCTACAGCCATCCTTTCCAAAGAGATAGGCTATTTAATGATCAGCTGGGGTATGTGGTAGTGGCATGGAGGCAAGGTAGGTGCTTTATGTACGTTTATGTTGGTATAGAGGAAAGGGCACCAGAGGGTGAGAGAAAACCATTCTGGCAGGGTGCAGAATGTATCTCCTGCATCTCTGCAATGTGCCATTTACACCTAGCCAGAGAGCAATGACACCTCTGAATGAAATAGGATCTGAACTGGGGCTACCCTATGCACCAGGCAGGGAAAAGGCAGCATAAAGATGTTTCCCACAGCCTCCTCCACCCTGGTTAAGCTACAGCCTTTCACAGAGACTGCATCTGTTAAGGAAAGAAAAAAATAAAAGTGTTTTTCTCAAAGCTAGGATTTCCTCCTGATATAAATTTTCCCCGCTGTGCTTGTGTGTAAGAGCAAGTATTTTCTGCTAGTCACTGTATGTCCTTTGGGTGTGAAGTAATGTAATGTCTTCGGGTGAGAGGCTTCAGCAAAAACTCTGGGACTTTTGCAGGGTGCAACATAAGCCTTTTATCAGTGCTGCACAGGTCTGTGTGGTGCAGGAGACAAGAAAGTAAGTTTTGCACTTTCTAAGGTGCAGCCCATAGGAAGACTCTAATTGTACATATACAATGCACCCTAGCTTTGTTAATCCTTTTATTCCTGGTACAGCTAGATCTCAGGTTTCCTCAACTGCTGCAGACTTTTTAGGGATGTATTTTATAATGTTAATCAGTGATTTCAGAGAAAATACATCTATCCTGTCGCCCATAGCTCTGCATAAAGCATCCCAAGAAATAAGTCAGGGAAACCATCAGTGGTGAAGAGTTCTACATTTCATGTGCTGCCACAGAAATGCTTTCTGGCTGAGGTCTAATATTAATCTATTTTGACCCTGACATCCAGTAAAACCACAGTGTAGCAAATGCTTGCAAAACATACATATTCAGTAACACATGCAATAAAGTATTCGGAACTGTTGGTGTGAAGAAGTTACACACACACACAAATATCTTTGAAACTCCAGTTAATCAAGGTGTCAAAGTAACTAAAGCAGTTTTACAGATTTTATTGAAAATAACTCACTTTATTATATACTGAAATATATATTATTGTTTCCTCATAGCGTTTTACTATCCAGTTGCCTGCATTTACTTTTTAAATAGAGTATCTCCTGCCCTCTTTAGTCCAGTTTTTATAACTACATTTAGAAAGGAAATTCAGCATTAAAGCATCTTTACTCTGCCTTCTCCTATTGCTCTATGAAAATAGCCCTTTATTAGCCATTTTCTGGTGCAAGTAGCTGAGAGGAAACTGAAGAGGAAATGATATAATGGCTCCAGAGCTACATGCTTCCGTTCTGCCCAGCTGTTTGCTGGATGACCTTATGGGCACTGAACCTCAAAAGATATACACCTTTGTCTCCTCATTTTTCAGACTGAAGCTT
Source organism: Psilopsiagon aurifrons (assembly GCA_025447955.1). NCBI lineage: Eukaryota > Metazoa > Chordata > Aves > Psittaciformes > Psittacidae > Psilopsiagon > Psilopsiagon aurifrons. The sequence continues at coordinate 87,232 of JAOEHY010050273.1, forward strand.
CCATGCAGGAACGCATAAAACTTCAGAGAACTCAGTTGGGGGAAAGTTAAAATGAGTGAGAGGAAATATTTGATTCTATCTAATGGACATCCTAATAGATATTTATGGACTTCACAGAAAAACATCACTGAAGATTTTTAACTCTCATTATTAACTGTTTTTCTGAAGTATGAGATCTGGTTCAGATCTAAGACAGCCAGTGTGCTGTTAGACAGTGCATTTCTTTAAAATTCACTATTACATGAAGACTTCTATTATTGCATTCTTTGGATAATTTTATCTTTTTTTTTTTTAGTGCACAGTTTCTATCAACTTAATGCTATAAACACACTAAAAATCATGTGTATAAAGTGCATCTACATGAAAAACCTCTCCATTATTTTTTCTTCAACATTTCTCCCTAAGGTTAAAAGATGTCTAATATAGTAAATATGCATTAAAAAAAAAAAAAGCTTTCGGCATTTTGGCTTGTTTTCTAAACCGATAGTTTTCACATTGATAAATGTAAATTCAATGACAGTTCTCTTGGGATTAGATTTTTGTACCTCAAAACTAGTTTAAAGTTGAAGCACAGTATTTAAAATGGATTTTACATATTAAAAATTGCATCTATACTCAGTATTTTTATGCATTTTTCCAGTGGACAGGCATTATGAATGTAATATATTGGTGCCCTATGTAAGTAGTTGTTCTATCCATATACTATATCTTAAATGACTAAAACCACAATTGTTATACCTAAATAAGCATAAAGGTATTTCTTAAACTCCACCCACAAAATTCAGTGACATTTTTTGGTTAACAGAATGATAAGGACATGTCTGGGGCTCTCTATATTCTACTGGTTCCCCAGTAGGGCAGCCAGCAAGGGTAACGCAGCTTATTGAAAAGGGTAACCTGCAGCATCTTCACTTATGTACTGAATTTAGAGTCACTGAATCTAGTACCCAAGTTCACCCCTAGGCAATTCTAGGTTGTGTGACATTTTTTAACACTGATCTTTATGGCTCTTTACCTATGTAAACCCCAGTGACTTTTAACACAAAACTCAAACTCCGTGGTACCCATAGCAACGAATTTTATCTTCACTAGTTAAACTTTAATCCATGAAGATGTCAAAAAATATCAATTTCACTAAGACAATTCATTGCACTTATTGTTCATTATCGGGAATCTCCCAGATATGTTTGACCACAGAAATAAAATATACCACATTTTTAAGTAACATGCACTTGCTATCTTTCCAGCTGATCCGCTCTGATAGCACATCAGATTCAAAGCATTTTGTGCAGCTACTACATTAGTTTTTAAAATAAGAAATGTGAGTGTGCCTTCCACACTTAAAAAAATTAATGTAATCAAAATCTAATTAGTATTCTATTTTACTAGGTGGAAAATTGAGGGAAATGCACACAGACATACATGGTGTTAGATACTAAGCCAAAAGATATCTCCAGAAACCAGCCATTCATCTTTTGCCTTTTTTTTTATCATCAACATCTTGTCACTTGAAATATAGACATCACTAAATCAAACCCACTTACCTTTTCACATCATTTTAGAATTGCTCAGATTAAATAAGAGCTCTGTACAGCTTTTCAAATCTCAGCTATGTTTTCAAACCACCAGGGAGGGCTAGTTCTTCCTGCTCAGACAATTACTGAATTGTTGCCAATGTGAGTGTTCCTTATATCAATCTCATTATTATTAGTTTAAATCACCTATGGATCTCATTACCAGCACTTTGAAAAAAGGTCACAAGGTAGCATCGGCATTTTACTTAAACTTATCATTAAAAGCAACCTTTTTTTAAAGATTCAGGCTGCTTTCATTTATTTCTGATGTTAGCAAACAGAACTCTTGTCAGCCTTAGAAGCCTGCTCAATTCTATTTCATTGTCAGTTTTCATTCTTTGTTAACTTTGGAAGTAACCGGGGACATCATCATCCATCCTTTGTTCTCCTAGTGGAACTCCTGAGGTTACTGGGTGGCTCACATTGTAAAAGAAGGCTAGGTCAAATCACAAAAGATGAAGTCCTTATTGAAAAGTTAATTACTCAGTGATAATGTATGAGCATTAGAGAAAAAAAAAAGGAGAGGCAGTTTTAGCATGACTTTCTCTTAGTAACTGTTCTGTTTTCATCATTTCATCCTGTGAAAGTATTACTTTATCAATTTTCCAGCCATAATAATAGCCTAAGAAGGTAAGAAACAGTTTTTCAATCTGAATAGGGAGTATAAAAATTCCCTTCCTTTTTTTTTTTTTTTTTTTGAGGAAAAAGACTGTTAGAACTTGTTTATAAGTTACAATTAAACACAAAAAAGAACAATCCATAGTGTCTATCTCACACTCACTCTTAAATTGATCACTCCACAAAATATTAGGCAGTTAGTTTGATATTTTTGGAGGATACGATTTCTGCTTAGTAATATGGAAATAAAATAATCGATATCACTTCCTTCCTCTGAGAAAATAATACAAAAAATTATATTTAAAAATTAAT
>JAOEHY010050276.1:0-13149 GCA_025447955.1 Psilopsiagon aurifrons
AGCAGCCTTCCAATATCTGAAGGGGGCCTATAGGGATGCTGGGGAGGGACTCTTCATTAAGGACTGTAGTGATAGGACAAGGGGTAATGAGTTCAAACTTAAACAGGGGAAGTTTAAATTGGATATAAGGAGGAAGTTCTTTACTGTGAGGGTGGTGAGGAACTAGAATGGGTTGTCCAGGGACATTGTGGATGCTTCATCCCTGGCGGTGTTCAAGGCCTGGTTGGACAGAGCCTTGGGTGACATGGTTTAGTGTGAGGTGTCCTTTCCCATGTTGGGGGGGTGTTGGAACTGGATGTTCGTAAGGTCCTTTCTATCCGTAAATTTCTGTGATTCTATGATTCTAATTGCAAATGGTAGCTCTTTCTGAGACTTGAGACATACCTTACACAGCATGCTTACCATGATGTGTCTGAAAGATATGTCCTGACCTCTAAGTCCTTTTTTAGGGGAACCCCATGACAACTCTGACAGCAGACATGTGTTCCATTCAGTTGCAGGAAGGCTCACTAGGAAGGTTTATTGGAAGGAGACCTGTCTACAAAAACGATAAATAATGTCACTGTTCAATATTTTGATTTCAACTGATCCAAAACACTTGACCCTCTCTCATTCTTGGTGGCATTTGGAGTAAATTTATTTCACAGGAAGTAATGATGTAGAAACTTGCAAAGAAAACTGTTACCAGAACTTTGTGATATTATCGGTCTCTCATAGTGGTACTTCATGGTAATTTTATTCCATATCTGCAGTATCCTAGCCTCACTTTATACCTGAGTTTTGTATATTTATTATTCAATTGGAAAATAATTTTTGTGCTATGACAATGAAGTTACTGTGGAAAAAAAAAAAGAGCTGTGTCACACTCGTTCTACTTCCGCTACTTCCCACAAATCCCTCAGATTTCAATGTTACCCATCTCTTTCTTCTATAAGAAGAAAGAGATTTTCTAGAGAGCTCTTTCAAGACCTTTTCAAACTGCCATCTTTTCTTATACCTTTTTCTTGCATTTTCAATTCCAAATATTTTTCTTGACCTTTTGGCCTGTAGCTTCTTGACACTGACTTTGCAGTGAAAACCTAGAGCCCTCTCTCCCACTAACCATAGACATGATGTAATCCTGCCTACATTACTTCACTATTTTTTCTGTATGTGCATGTATGTACATATTCTGCTTAACTAGACATCTGGGGAAGGATGTGAGATCATTCTGTAAGATTGGACCAGTATGGAACTTAAGGGTCATTTTTATAAGCGAATGGGAGGCTGCAGTTAACTCCATATGAGGAACCGGCCCCCAGACATTTGTCTGAATTTCAGATCCTTGAGGTACAGTTTTAAATATCTCTGCATATGCATATTTATAACATTTAAAAGGATGAAATAACAAAATAAAATGAAAGCTAGCATGGTGATTGCAGGCACTTCTGCGCTTCCTAACGTATCCATCAAGCCCATGGGTGCTACAAATCTGCAGGGGTCAAAAAGTTTTGATATTATTAACATAGCCATTTATTCCAGAAACTGGCTGTTATAAAATCAAGCCACAGAGTCAAAGTTTCAGAAGCCTTTCTGGTTTGTGGATTTCAAAAAGAAACTCCAAAGCTTTATATGACATTCATTTTAATGTTTCAAACAGGTGATAAGCCATAGTAGCAGCCGATTTAGCCAGTTTTTATAGCCAGGGTATTTATTGCACTCCTGTTACACATTTGCAGTACATGAAGGAAACTAGTTTCATGTTATTTCTCAAGTGGTGGAAAGAAAGGCTGAAAATCACAGAATCATGGAATGGTAAAACACTTCCAAGGATGGCACATTCACAACTTCTCTGGACAACCCAGTCCAGTGCCTCACCACCCTCACAGTAAAGAGTTTCTTCTTTAGTCTAAATCTACCTCTTCTAGTTTAAAGCAATTAACCCTTGTCCTATCCCTACATGCCCATGTAAAAAGTCCCTCTCCAGATTCCTTGCAGGACCTCTTTAAGGACTGGAAGGCTACTCTAAGTTCTCCCCTGAGCCTTCTCTTTTCCAGGCTGAAAAGCCCCAAATCTCTCAACCTGTCTCCACAGGAGAGGTGCTCCAGCCCTCCAGACATCTTTGTGGCCTTGCTCTGGACTCAGTCCAAAAGGTTTACATCCTTCTTATGTTGGGGGCCCTGGAGAATGCAGTACTCCAAGCAGGGTCTCATGAGAACAAAATAGAGGGGAAGAATCACATCCTGTGACCTGCTGGTATAGAGCTTCTTTTGATGCAGCCCAGGATATGGTTGGATTTCTGTGCTGCAGGCACACACTGCTGGGTCTTGTTGTGTCTGTCATCAGCCAATACCCCCAAGTCCTTCTCCTCATGGCTGCTCTCAACCCAGCCTCTGCCCAGCCTCTATTTGTGCTCAGATTGCCTGAACCAGGTGTAGGACCTTGTGCTTGGCCTTGTTGGACTTCATGTAGCTGGTACTGGCCCACATCTCAAGTGTGTCAAGGTCCCTCTGGATGGCAACCTTTCTCTCCAGCATGTCGACCACACCACACAGCTTGGTGTCATCAACAAAGTTGCTGAAGGTGCACTCAATCCCACTGTCCATATCACTGACAAAGATGTTGAACAGAACGGGTCTCAACACTGACCCCTGAGGGACAACGCTTGTTATCTGTCTCCAGTTGGACATTGTGCTGTTGACTGCAACTCTGAGTGTGGCCATCCACCTAATTCTTTATCCATTGGGTGGTTCATCTATCAAATTTATGTCTTTCCAATTTAGAGACAAGGATTTCATGCTTTGCACAAGTCCCATCACTTTTCCCTTATCCACCAATGACACAGTGCTGTCATAGCAAGCCACCTGACTTGTCTGGCATGATTTGCCTTTAGTGAAGCCATGCTGGCTTTCACCAAACAGCCTCATTATTTTACATTGTTTAATCAGCCTCATCATTTAACTCATTAATGTCACCTCATTATTTAACATATGCCTTAGAACAGTTTCCAGGGGGATGTCCTCCATGATCTTGCTGAGCACTGAGGTGAGACTGACCAGCTTGCAGCTCCCTGGGTCTTCTATTTTTCCCTTTTTAAATATAGGGCTGATGTTTTCCCTTTTCCAGTTTATCTAAGTGCCACAACTCAAATGTGGTGGATAATGACTTAGCAACTTCGTCCACCACTTCTCTTAGGACCTGCAGATGGATCTCATCAGGTCCCATGGACATAGGCACCTTCAGGTTCCTTAAATGGTCTTGAATCTGATCTTATCCTAGAGTGGCTAGCTCTTCATTCTGCCAGCATCTGCCTTTGCCTTAGGTGATTTGGGTGTACCACTTACTGGTAAAGACAAGGGCAAAAAGTCACTGAGGCCCTGGCTTTCTCTATGTTGTCAGCAATCTGGTGCCTCATTTCTTTCCATAGAGGATAATCATGCAATACATTAGTATGGCCCTTCTCTGCTTCTAATCCCAGTGAAGCACGTGCTGACAGCATTCATTTGTATAAGCAGTTCAGACTTTTATCTCATGCCTGAACAAGTAATCTTGTAAGAATCTAGTTGCTGCTCACGATACAGTACATAGATATTCTTTGGTTGACAAGACACTGATGCTGCAATTCTGCATTTAGTCAATACACAAATAAAAATAGTATAATTTCATTATATACATACACATTTGGGGGGGGGGGCTTGTGTATCCAGTTGGATTTTTTTTAGTGATAGAAATACAGTAGTTCCTTTTCTTTCTTTGCAGTCCAAGGGTGTATCAGGAAAACAATGTTCCCTTCAGAGAACTGAAGCCTTGCCGACACTTGTAGTGGAGCTATGAGATGCTTTAAATAAGGAGCCCCAATAAGCTTATCGTAAAACAATTTTTTCTTAAAAATTATTTATGAGAAAATGAAGTTATTTTTTACCCCTACACATCTATTATATCTATATATTACAACTGTTGTTGAATTTTCTAGTTGTTACTCATGAAAATCTCTGTTGTTGTGTATGGAATTCACTATTTTTCCAAGCCTTCATATTAACTGTAAACTAAATAGGAAGTCGTAGGAGCCCTCATTCTAAATTTATCTATATTTCCTCACATAAATATTTTCCTTATAATAATTCTCAAGAATGTCTTAGTGAGGATATTACATTTTACAAAAGCTATTTAAACATGAGCCTAGGCAGAAATGATACATTTTATTCAAGCAAATTTAAAGAAGAAAGCAAAACTTTGCAAGTAGTCTTAATTTCACTGCACTTTTAAGTAGGAACCTCAGGAGTAAACAAGTTATTTCAGTAGAGCTGGCCTAAATTGAAAAGTCTACATATGTTAATTTTAGAGGTGCTTAAAGTAGCTAGACATCATTTCAACAAGACTATCATTAGCTCTGATTTGTTTCTTTTGGTTTCAACTGCAGCTATTAATTTCTCAGCCTGTCAACTTTTATGTAAAACAAGTTTTGTCATAAGAAAATATATTTTCATCCTCCTTTTTCTTCACATAGAGGGGGTTGTGGCTGTGAGGAGTTTTTGTTGGATTTTTTTTTTTTCTTTGAAGATTTCAGAATTCTGTTCTAGTATTCATTCAAAGAAATGAGAGCTCTTCTGGAAGCACATGATGGTTACACAGTCAAAGACTATTATTTTTAGTGTAAACACCTTGGTTCTATACTTCTTAATCAACAGTGTTTAAAAAGAAAATAAACGGCTAACAGAGAAATTTATACAGCAATCCTGTCTCTATGTCCTTTCTAATAAGAGTGACATAAACCTTTTATACATTTTTCAGATCCACTGCACTTTCTCTTACCCCTGAGCTTTCCCTCATTTGTGCGTAATCTTCATATACATATGGACATATGTATAATTTGTATACATATGCAATTCTTTCTTATTTTTAACTTGTATTCTTCATATTATGTTCTCTCATTTCTAATTATAATTGTTTGTATATAGAATAGGCAACATTCAGCATTACTCTTCAGAGTCCTGACTAAGATAAAAACCTTGTGCAAAAAAACCACCCAAAATACCAGGAAGCAACAGGTCTCTGGAAGCTTGCATAGAATGGACTGTGTTTTGAGAGCACAATTAAGGATTACTAAGCAGTTCTTTTGCTGCTGCTTTTCTGAGCTTTTGTGCTTCTGCATTATTTCATTAGATTACCTGTGAAGACACTGCTTTGCTGTACTTTATTCCTATTTAATCTACACACCACTTTTTTAATATTTACTTTAAATTCCACAAAATTCATCTTATCAACAGAAAAAAAGAGCTATAAGGGAAGGTAAGAATTTCACAATCCTCAGGTTTAATACCAAATTACAGCACAATATTGTTAAACATGTTCATCTGTTGCATGAAAAACTATACTTATTCAATGGAAAAAATATAATATTATCCAAACAAATTTGTTTGCAAAAAATAAATAATCAGCATAGCACATTAATTTTACAACCTCTTCCATTTGTATCATCAATATATAAACTGATCATTAAAATTCTTAATAATAGCTGTGTGCACTAAAGGATAAGCAAGCACTCCTTGGTAACAAAAGTAGATCCATGTATGCATTTTAACATATGTGGATGGAGCACAAAATGATTTCTAAGCAACTGCAATTGTATCAGGTAAAACTATATAAACAACACGTGATACAAATTGTATAATATTTGACATTTAAACTCCTGAAAAAAGGGATTTCAAAAGACAGTCTAACAACAATTTCATGAAATTAAATAATCCCATCTTTAAAGTGTGTCAATTATTGACCTCAAAGTCTTCATATCATCTTAATATAGTTCATTTTTATACAATAATCTTAAGAAAAAAATAATAACATTAAAGCAATAACTTCTGTGTCTTTAGCTTCCATATGGAAGCCATGTTTAGCTCTCATAATGCCTTTAAAATTTTATTTTATTTTATTTTTTTTTTAATTGAGGATTTCTTTGGCTCCTAGAAAGGCAAGAGACTAAAATTTGGTGGAACCCATGTGTGTTATTTGTAAGGCTTAAACCAATACATAAAATATTCAAAAAATATTTTATAGATAGCTTGACCTTCACTATATTGATTTCTATCATAACATTGTAAAAGTTTTAAAGTATGACCTTTTCTTGTTCAAAGATAGAAATATTTTAAAAACTGTCAGTTTTAGACACTGCAAAATAACATTAGATGTTGCAAAATAAGGTGCTCATCATTGTATAAAAGCGGTACTGCAGAAGTGTATGAGGATAATAACAACTTAATGTTATGTAGAGCTGGGAATGTGAAAGAAACATACAATTCTCATTGTTAGTTCCTGAAACATGGGAATTGTATAGCTGCATACAAACTAACACTGATTTTCTTGCTTGTGTCCTGCAGGAGGAAGTATTCTCTATCAGGTTTAGAAAATGATTAGAGCTATTCTTGAATGTTGCCTGATGATTCCATCAAAGTGCAAATCAGTTCCTTTTAAAGTCTGCATTTTCTTTGAGTTTCCGGACTACCTCCCAATATCTCTGTGAGTTCACAAACAATACAGGCATTCATGAATTAGGTTATTTTTCTTCCATGAGGATTCCAAGTGATTGAAATATTACATATGAAGATTCACTTTCATAACTTAACCCTAGAACTTCCAAATACCCTAGTGCCTTCTCACACAGATATCACCTCCACTTCATGATCTCTACTTGTAGGTAGGGTTTTTAAAATTCAGAACACTAATGCAATCTTGGTAACTATAATTCCCAGGATACCTCTGGGCTAGAACTTAAGGTTCAATACTTACCTTGCTAAAAGAAACTACTTTTCCTGAGTCTTTCTCAAAGGCTGTGCTGTGTAGTCCTCCCATCATGGAAGGTCTCAAATTTGTGAGAAATTAGAAAAAAATAGTTGACAACAGATCATTTCTTCCATGGCAAGGGTTTTGTGAAATAGTAGGGTGCAATAGAATGCCTTTGTCTTAATGGCTGAAAGCTGCCGTTTCTCTTGTTCCTACAAGGGAAAAAAACCAAATATTTACATTCATATTTGTGATTAACAAATAGACCCTTCTCACTTTTCCTCCTTTGTCTCCAATTAAGAAGAATATATGAACCTAGGGGATCTAAAATTTCATCTCAAAGACTTGGGTACTACTGTCCTAAAACACAAGGTTCTTCCTACAGTTCTTTCTGCTTGTGATTGAATGGGCCAAGAAATAGTGTGAAGTAACCTTGGAATAGCAAACTGATTAAGTATAGCTGCATCTATCATTATATGGGAGGGAAGTGCATATATATGTTTATGTATATGAAAAAGGTTGAGAAATACATGTGAAACTGTCAAGGTGTGAATGCATGCACAAGTGCTAACGAATGTGTGCACTGGTGTATTTGTTTTCTGAAGCTTTGCAACACTCTGACAATTACCTTTTCATCAAAAGGCCATTACACTTGCAGTTAAGAAAAGTAATACTCAGACTAACTGTTAGGATGCCCATGTTTCTCGGCTTTAGTATTTCACACTGTCTATCCGAATAATTGTTAAAATTATGATTGTGTTTAAGTACATGATCTCTAGAGAAAACAAAGCACTATAAAAAAAAGCTTACACAGACAACCTCAATGTTTACACAGACACTCTAAATATTCAGATTTGGGCCCATAGCCTTTGATTTCTCTCTCAGATGAATGCTTCCAAGATGGTGTGAAAGAGAAACTTCAACCAAGACCAGAAGCAAAATAGCCTAACATCCATTCGCACTAGTTTGAAGTGGGCAATATTCACCCTGAAGAAGAATGTCTTGGACAGTGAGAGGTTGTGTATGAGTCTGAGTAGAGACAGCAATGGGGATAAAAAAGAAACAGTGTTTCTTTCACATGAAAAAATAATGAAAGTTTAAAAGTCTGAGGTTCAGGCTGACAAAATACTAAAAGGATCAGTTTGACCTAAAAGGAGAGGTAGTAGTCCAAACTACTCCAAAAGGCAGTACACCAAAGCAACAGTAGCAGGGAGCACACTAGCATGAGTATGAAGAATGTATCTTTCCAAAAATGATCCATTGGTTGGGCCACATAGAGCAATTCTTGACTACTTTGCCCTTTAAGAACAGACAAAAGTAATATGCAGTTTGTAATTCTGACTGTAGTCACTAAGGAACTGCATAGTAATTTTGAGGACTGAAGGACCAGTTTTCTATCTCTTTTCTGTAAGAAACAGCTTGAAAAGACTTATTTGGACATCACCTGGTCTTATATATGATACAAACTTGAGAAGTGGTAAAAAAACAATACACATGAAAGAGTAACAGAGCTGAAGTAAGAAAACAAAAATTACATAGGAGGATAACTTGAAGAACAGGCTTCTTATTATGTCTTTAAGAGTCATGATGGACAGAATGGGAAGTCCATGCTGTTAAAACCAAATCACATATTGCAAAACTCCAGCTCCAAAATTATCAGCACTAGGCAAGACTAAGAGGTATTAAACAGCATGAGAGTCCAACCTGTACTGAACCTGTACAGAGCAGCAAGTTGCAGGAAGTGTGTTTGGTAAAGGAATAAGTCTATCTATCTCCATACACATGGCTGGAAGGCAAAACAGAGTTTATCTACTTCAATAAACAATTAATTTAACAAAGAGATGGGTTAGTTTATGAATTATAGAATCTTCTCACCACTCATGCATTACTCTAACCAGTTTGTATTAAAACTCAGTTTCCACAAAACAGAACTTTGCCTACATTTTGAAAGCCAAAACATTTCATTCTGAAGATTGGAATAATTTGATTTGTAGTGACAAAGATTTTATGTCATTTTAAATTTATAAGTGAAACCAGCTGAATTAAATGAAATAAATTTGCAAGTGGAGCAACTCAAAGTAATTACTTCAGTCTGGTTCAGCATGGCCACAGTAGTCCGCCTTTGTGTTGAAACCTATCAGATCCATGGGGATGGACACCTGTAGAAAGAACTTTCAAAGTCAAAGGTGCTTTGGAGTCCATCCAAGCTGATTTCTGGCCTAAAAGCCAACTCTTACACATACCAAAAATGAGCTTAATATGATAAAATATATCCCCACGTGTCTAAAAAGAAAAATGAGAAGATATTTACATAAGGAAACTGTTAGCAATGGCGGATGAGCTCAAATCAGAGAAGCAGACAGATAAGAGCATTTACAAATCTCAATAAATCATGGAAGAGGCAACGAATCTTTTTGGACAACTCAAGGCATTCAAGATCTATCTGGCTATAAATAACATAAAACTACAGTTATGATCAATATGATTTCCCTAAGAAGTTTCAAATGTCAGTTTGACAGTCTGTTTATCAAAAAAAGGGATTGATTACCACTGTCCATAAATAATTTATATAATGCTCTTTTTTTTTGCTATTAGACTATTGCTTACATTTAACAATACATTGAAATTTAGGCTTTGTTTAGACATTTAAAGGACAAATCACATGTTAAGGTTCAGCTATTATCAAACTTTTAGCAAATGGGATGTGGTATATACAAATCTATTTTACTAATTTCATGCAACTCTTAACCTCTCTGAAAAATATATGCCCTATGCTGAAAAACCACAAAATTTGGCAAATCAAGTTTCTAAAGCATATTAAGTTACATCAGTTGGAAACATCAAAAATAGATTTTCAAAGACATGCTGAAAAAATACTAATGTAAAGATTTGAGTCTGGTAGGTCTAAACTCATTACTGTCAAAATATTAACTGTCTCTTATTTTCAGAACACAGAAATGTATATTTTTCATGTCACATATGCCAGAAGTGAAAAGCAATTCAATTCCAAGCTGGCATAATATTAAAAAGAACTGCTGCAGAAATTTCAGGAACAACAAACCCACTTCAGGCCTAAGGGAAAGCCTGCAGAGATGTGTCCTTACTAAAACTTAAAAAGAAAGGCTTTGAACTACAACATGGAAAACAAATATGGACATTTTTTGTGAGTTCAATAAAAAAGGAAAGAAAGAGAATAGATTATTCCAAAATGGAAATAAGGTCCTGGCACCTCAGGAATAAAATCTCACAGGACTAAATATGTTTAGTCTCTTCCCTTCATGTTTAGCTTCAGTTTTGCCTAAGAAAATGTTATCCTTTCAGATCAATAAATCTTGGTAATGGACTCTGCAGAAGTCAATTTCCACTTTATTCTATACAGTAGGGAACACAGTATGAGAGACTCAAAGATTTATAAAGAATATTGTGGGGTTGGGAAGAACCGCAGGTTAAGTGCAGATCTTGCTTTCTGAAACTTCAAAAGGCAGTGAAAGAGGAATGAGGGAGAATGAGGGCCAAAAGGAGATGCTGATCAAATTGAACAATTTAGGGTCTTCCTTCTTAAACTGAAGGTCAAAAAAGCATAACAGTGGTTCATTAGGAACCACTCTGGGGCTTTAAGCTGTAATCTGTTTTTTTTCCTTTAGTAACCAAGAGCAACAACCAACCATGTAATGACTTACCATTATGAAATAAAGGCTTCAGAATCTGGCTTCAACTTAAATGGCACATGCCTACCTCCTCTGGTTTGTCAGGGGGTACCTATGAAAATGAGTAGCCTTACTAACATCAGCAGAGAAATTCACAATACTGCCAATACAACTGAAGTTTTTAAAATATAGTTTAAAACCAACCTTTGAATTCATCCAACAGCACAGCACTAGCTGGTTGAGTTCTGACATATAAATCAAGCTCTAGTATTATCCAACTTGTCCTATATGATGTTTTTACGAGAGATGGAAAATGACACCACAGAACCACAGGGAAGTGTAGTCTTGGGTCCCCCCACGTATGGGGGCAACGGTCTTGTTGATGGAGAATTAACTGAAAGTAAAATGCTTTGTGGTTAGGCTTGGATGAGCAACCATCCATACAACTTTATTGCAGCCTGCCTGACACAGTTCTGGCACAGCTGCAAGTCTGTGCAAATGGCATACTCTCAGATAATCTGAAACACAGTTCTGGGGTAGACCAGGGACAGTAAAGTAAATAGTATATACAAGAAAAGAATTTAGCTGTGCAAAGGGACAGTGTGCCACCCACACTCCGGATCAGAGAAAAGGCACTGGGCATTTTATTTGCAAGTATAGGTGAGCTGTATGGCCAAAGGAGTGAGGATAGCATCAGATGGGTCAGCCAGAGTAGGAGACTGCAGTCTTAAAACTGCAGAGTACTGTATGTACTCTGAAGGAGACTACCTCTCTCCAGAAGACCACACAGAGAATACCCCTCTAAAATTGGCATGCTGTGTGTCTGAAGGTGGTTTTGTGGAGGTTTACTAAAAACGCAGGAAGTCAGAACTGCACAGCTGAAGGCAGAGGATTAGGTTTGTAGCTGGGCTATTTCAGATTAAAACTAACCTAGATAATGCTAGATAAGAGAAATGCTACCTGAGCTCATCTGAATGTTAGCTCCTGCTAACTAACCAAATCTGAGGGTTAGTAAGGAGGAGTAGCGGTGTCGGTATTTTTACTTCTGTTTCTGTTGGCTACAATTTCCCACAAGTGCCAAAGAGCTTCTGAAAGGGCTGTGTAATGATCTGCTTAGCCTAATGGGCTCCTTCCTGCATCTCCCTGCTCCTAGCAGTACCCGATATGAACCAGCTCAGAGCTAATAACGCAGATAGCCTGAGTTGTAGAAGGCCAAATAGGAATGGACAGGAAGATTTTGTTGGTTTCTCACATAATGCCTGCTCTTGACTGTCCTGATAAGAAAAGAAATCATCAACGCATTTCATTAAACATCCTCTAAGACTTTAGGATTCAGTGTGCAAGTCTCATGCACATGAAGGAACAGTTGCACACATGAATAGTCCTGTTAAACTGCCAGTGAGCATGTTCACATCTGCGCAAGCTTTATTCATATTAGCAGTCATTTTTAAGCTATGTTTGCATAGATCATTATGAAGAATGTCTTTGCAATTCCCCATGGGGATACATGCACTTTCATTTCTGGATTGCAGACACGAAAACGGGAGTGAAAGAAACAGTTTCCTGCGGAAGAAGTTATCTTACTATTTTTTTTTTTATCTAAGAGCATTTTTTATTGCATCTTACTAATCCTAAATGCTTATTGCCAAGAAAAAATATTTAACTGGCATCAGAATTTATCACTGTAATAGTATATGATATGTATTACCATAAAGGCACCATGTACCATTGCTCCACAGAGCTGTTAACAAGGGTTGCTGGTGGCTCTTCAGAAAAGTATTGGGGGCCACGCATTAGGCAAGCAGATTTTGTTAGGAAAAATTCCAAGCGTCCTGATATGCTATCCAAGGCAGAAGGCTTGGAAGGCTTGGAAAAGAGATCAAAAGAATAACTAAGAAAAAAAAATAAAAAAGACTAAGAAAAAAAAAATCACTGGCAAATTCCATCAATTATTTTACTAGTCTTCCTAATTCACAGAGTGTTTGCGATAGGATCATGTAAAATATATTAGCTAGAAAGTGGAGAGGAGAAGGTATTTTAAAAACAATACACCTAGGGTTGTTCAACAAATAATAAGCCCAGTGTACAGTATGAATTAAACTTTTTTTTATTTAAAATGTTGTTATAATAACAATTTTAACCACTCATGAGATAAAACAACTTGCTTAACATTGAACAGTGATGCAAGATAGGATGCAAGTTAAAACACAGTTTCAGAAATATGGTCTTACTGTTCTTGACATGTCACTATTATAGGAAGGAGACAAAGCCAGAGAAAGAATTCAATATAGAAGCACAAGGAAAAGAATAAAGAAAACTGAAGCTATAGAAACCAATAAAGAAGTAATTAAGAGAAATATATTGACTATAAATGATGAAAACACGAATTAATCTTGTATTAGCTTAAACATTTAGAAAACTGATGATTTCCCAAAGATATACATCATGTATGCTCACTTTCATATTCACAATTGGAAGTGGGACTGCATGTCAGTCTAACTGATGTTGTTACAAAAGGAATGTGTACATTTGTGATTTTGTTTAGAACTGTACATATAAATTTTTTTACTACAGTATAGAAGGCAGTCCCTTTTTTTGGAACCTTGCAAGATATATAAAGACAGATGAAGAATAAAACATACAAAGCAGGATGATCAATACAATGATGACTCATTGTCGTGGTTTAAGCCATAAATCAGCCACGCAGTTTGTTCACTCACTTCCCCCTTTTTCTTCCCTCTGCTCC
>JAOEHY010050278.1:0-19882 GCA_025447955.1 Psilopsiagon aurifrons
CCCCCTTATCTCTGGGGAAACAAAAACCCTGATCATTCTATGATTCTATGATCCTATTTTACATGAACAGAATGTGCTCCCAGCAGTGTCATTTCTTCTATAAGCAGGATCTTAATTACTGTCTTTATCCTGATGACATCCAAATATAATAGGTATATCAAACAGTTTATGGATGACTTAAATCTCTCTCTGGTCTGGAAGAATACTCAATAGATGTTAAGTGTGGAGTGTCTGCTAACATTTGCCTCTTAGAACAGAACTGATTCTATTTGGCTCATTGACTGCTAAATTGCAGTTTGTCATTTATGGTACCATTTGTTGGGAATATAGAATTGCCTCCTCACTGAATAATTTTGTTGTTATATCTGACCCTGAAGCTTGTTCTGAGGGCTACATTGCTAGGTCTTCATATTTTCACATCAGGAATTTAGCAAGATTAAGGAAATTGCTGTTTCAGCACCATCTATGGGTCTTCCAGCATCAAGGATGGAATACTATAATTCACTGTGTGCAGACTTTTCTTATCTGTTTGTTGTACACACTTCAGCTGTATAGAACTCAACACCTACAGCATTTGCTAGAAATCAGCTGCAAGAGAATATCTGAGGGGTATGTTGTCTGCCTGTCAAAAGAATTCTGAGATACTTGTCCATGTTTAGAAATTATGCCACAAGAAATTAACTTGTTTAGACATTAAAGGTAGTGGAAGCTAAATTCCTAAAGCAGCTTATTTGTAGAAGCTTGGATCAGTTTTTAATGAGTGAATTTGTGTGGATTTCC
This sequence comes from Psilopsiagon aurifrons, assembly GCA_025447955.1. Lineage (NCBI taxonomy): Eukaryota > Metazoa > Chordata > Aves > Psittaciformes > Psittacidae > Psilopsiagon > Psilopsiagon aurifrons. Next base: position 781 of record JAOEHY010050278.1, read on the forward strand.
AATGTTTCTCCCTATAAGCCCTCCAGGATTTCCTATTATTTTCTAGGATATTATTTTAGTTCTGTTGAGGAGCTTATTTAGTTGTTTAATTCCTTCAGAAATCTTTCACATGTATTGGGTGTTGGAACTAGATGGTTTATGTGAAACCTCATGTCTTTAGGAAATGAGCACTGGAGAAGAATGATCAGATGGTATTCAGTCTTAAAATTCAGGAAAGGTGAAGATGAATACTGTTCCTCAGTGTCATTATTGATAATGACAATGGTGTTAAATTATGCGATAACCAACAGACAAACTTTACGGCTCAGAATGCTTTTCAATTTTCTGTTTATTTTCTAACAAACTGAATCAATAGTCTCTTGCCATTAGTCCCATTGGGCCTAATTATATTAAATTTTTCTTAAAACATGTCATATTGTCAGCACTGGTCACTATTGGGTATGTGATAGAAAGTATCTAGTGGTATTTTGATAAAGGATGTTTCTGATGCTCTGTTAATCAGGCTGCCACTTCTCCTCTACATTCCCTGCAGAATCACCTTGCCCAGCAGATTACATGTATGTGCCCAGATATTCCTGGCTTTGCTAATTAAGCTGCATGTTGTCACAATCCTGCAATAGGCAAAAGGGAACTTATATTTGGAGCTAATAAATGAGTGTTATTCCAGCTAATATTTTAACAGTCTAATTTAATACAGATAGTTATTGTTTGGTCATCATAATACTAATAAGTACCCTTAGCCAAATTCAGTACATAGAGGCCTCATTAGTTATACAGTTAAAATTGTTTCTCATGAAAATCTGTCAACATCTACAGCTTGGTTCTGAAGTTATACTCATCCCGCCAGTGTCCTTCTGGGTCTTGAGGCTGAAACTTCAAGCATCCTCCAGAAGAAGAGAGGAGCAGGGAAGCATAATAAGATGTCAAAATCCTGATATTGCTGCCAAGAGGAATGTTATGTTCATGGTGGTGGGAACACCTTTCTCCATCTTTGTTCCAATTGTATTACTTTGACATATGCCCCACCCCTGGAAGTTTTCAAGGCCAGGTTGGATGAGGCTTTGAGCTACCTGGTTTAGCAGAAGCTGTCCTTGCCTTTGGAAGTGGTCGCTACTAGATAAACTTTAAGGTCTCTTCCAACCCAAACCTTTCTTTATACTCTTAACTTAGTGTCTTTCTTTCACATTAATGCCAAGCTAATATTTGAGAGCTGTACACTAGCTTCCCTCAGCTTTAGCTGACATCAAGGATTGATATTCATTAGAATGTCTTCCTGTGTTTTTTAGACGATTTTCTTAAATGGTATTCACAGTGCTTATGCTTAGAGAGTTATGAAGTCATAGTCATTCAATCATTAGACAACTCTTAAATAAAATCAATTAAATTCAAGGAAAGCACAGAAAATCTTGAGATCCTGCATAATTAGGTCAACACACAGCTCACAGACTTCTACCAAATAAAACTAAGATCATATTTACAGGACTACAAAAGACAAGAAAGGAAATGATAGCTGCAGCCTTACTTCTGAAAAATCGTAGCCAGAAAACCAGTTGCATAATAAGAGAAATTTATTTTTTTCAGGGTGTTCAAAGCTTCCAAAACAAAACTGCAAAAGCAAAGCAGTTTAGCAAAGGTGGACTTCTTTCTACATATTCCTTTTGATGACATACAGCAACAAGCAAGGCAGCATAAATTTCATGCAAACTAATCAATATACTAGGACCCCGGGTTGTCCTGACGTATAGCACAATGAATATATTGAGTGAGGCTTAATTTTTCTGATGCTGATTTTGGGTCGCTTAACTTATTTAAGAGATAAATAATTTATGGAACTAACTGAACATGGATATTCATCCATTGATGAATCCAAGGGAACTTTAATTAATTGATCAACATTTTAGTTACATTTTTCTCAACTAGCTAAAGCAATGTCACTACCAGTGCAAATAATGGACCCCAAACATCAAAAAAAAATTTGTTATATATTGACCTAAAATAAAATTTTATATTGCCTTAATTAATCTAGGCATCCACCAGGAGTAAATCAAAGTGTTTTCTGCACTAAGCTTTGGAATAAATGCTTAATTTTGTCTCTATCTGCCCTAAACTTTATGGGAGTACAACCAGGAAACAACATCACTCATCAGGCTTTATCAAATCACAATTTAGTTGTTCTATAAGAAAACTGAGATGGAAGTATATTCATTCAGTGTGGTTAAGAAGAGATGAAACCCATTCAATATGCATACTGTTGCATATTTCCATTATCCAAGTACAAGAGAATCAGAATATTATTGGGGGAAGAATAATCTTGGAACATAGCTTCAATTTAAATATTAGAAAAACTTAAATTGTATATCACTAGAAAAAAGCGTATCTTGTAAACACAAAGATGCTATTGAAAGTTTACAGCTAAATTAATTTTCTCCTTGATATCTTCCAAGCATCACCATGGGTTTTTTTGAGTCTGAATGAATAATACCAGCAAAATAAAAAGACATGTTAAGCAGGATTTTCACATAAGCTTTTGTCACCTGTTATTCATCCTTAAGTACCATAACTGTCCTCATGTCATTGGATTTCTTCAAAATTTAATCTTAAATATATTACTTCTTAATTCAACATCATATATTAGGTTGAGAAAAGTATTCTCTCTTTGTCATTACTTTTGAGATGCATCAGAGATGACGCAGAAAAATACATTGTGCCTCATCCACTTTTAGAGGAAAATGTGAAACTGACATATTCAGGGTTATGCAGAAAGTGCTTGCACAGTTTGTGAAGCTTCTAGATTTTGTCTACTGTTTAGAAGCCATCATCAGACTGTTTTTATGATTGTCATTATGTTCTTCCTGGGATTTCCTTCTTATCTTTTTCCTTCTCCTGAGTACTGGGCTCTAAATATATCATGGTTTCTATCTGTAAACCTATCTCAGCAGATACTTCCCCAAGGCTTTTGAGAACTTTACTGCAAAAAAAAAACCCTCTTCTATTACCTTCTCTCACATATTTTGCAATTATACAGCACTATCAAATGAACAGTTGTGTCTTCTCTTATTGCCACTATCCTTTCATTTATATACTGGCATAGTTTAGGCAGAGGCTTTCATCAGAGTTCTGCATTATTCATGGCTAATTCTTGTTAATTCTGCCACTTCATTTCTGGAATGAATCAAAACTTTCTGAGGAAAGCCTCTCTTGAATACTCCCCTCCCTAAGCTGAAAACTGGCAGGACTTCGTGGTCCAGCTTGAGGTGCAAAGAGAAATCTTGAAGTCCACCTCAGCGCTGTGGGTGCTGACACTGATGGGGGCAAGGTGCCAAATTCAGAGCCTGTCACAATGATATAATACTAAAATGTCACTCTAGGCCACTGAGTTCACTTATAGTTTTATTTTGACCCTTATTCTGATATTAACTTTCAATTTCAGTGCAACTTTTTTTTTTTATCATCTGCTGTGGCTTATTTAATGTTTCAATTTAATTTAATTTAATTTATTTTTTAAAATTGTATTTTATTATTTTATTTTATTTTATTTCATTTTATTTTATTATTTTACCAAACTGGAATTTTTGTGAGAGACTGGCTGCATTTAGCTGTTCTGCATGTAAGGACAAAAGCTATTCTAATAAACTTTTCCAAGAGGGAAATGGATTGCTGGATAGGGGTAATTAACTCCCCAACAATCTTTTTATAGTAATGCTGTTTTAGCAGTGTTCTGAATTCTGTTGCCTTTCCCAGTATCATACACCCTGTTCAAAGCAAAGCACTCTATATTTGGGTCTGCCAAACTTAGTGTTTGCTTCAGACTGGCTCATCAATACATTCTTTATCTCTTCCTACAAGCATTCAGTTGCTTTTAATTTATGCAAACCTGCAGTGTCTTGTATTGTTTCTAACACCTTTCCATAGGAAAAGCAATGCTACCCTAAGGACAGTCCTTTTTGTTTCATAGACATTTTGCTCCCAAGAGGAGTGTTTCTGGGACATGCATATATTTCTGGGATATACATATATGTGTATGTGTGTATATGTATTTACAGATAAAAAAACTATTCTTCTGAATTTCTCTACCTGAATTAATTTTAAAAAATCAACCCTATTGACCCAGAGATTTTATTGACATTTGGAATATTTTGCCAACTGGTCAACTTTGACAATCTCAGACTCAGTTGTGCCTCCGTAAAATTTTAAGCATGCTTAAAGTCTCCAGTTACGTGGTTGGTGCTAGGCATGTGTAAAGGCCTCCAACAGATTCCTGAGTTATTGGATTGCAAACTAGATCATGCAGTCAACTGGAAGAACATATCATTTGGATACTCTGAAGACTTTGTATTGGGATAGTCATTACTCTGAAAGTGCCTCCAGTTTTGAAGATTGCTACCCAAAAAGTAAAGATAACTTTAATATGAGTGAGTTATCTCAAAACTTTTGGAAATACAGTCTAACTGATCAGAAAACAGCATCAACACATGGCAACCTACACATCATCAAGCCTCAAGACAACACTTAGCCAAGAAATAGCTAAGCTGAGGCATTTCTTTCCTCACTTAAACTTACTTATGTTGTCTTTTTGAAGTTTCTTTATGAAGGAATGATTGGAGCCATTAGAATAGTGGGTGGAATTTTCACTGAGTTGTTTTCAAAAGGAGAACTGCATCTATAGCAGGTGGTCAAAACTGTCTACATATTCATTCATTCCCACAGGGACTGTACTTACTCAGCTGTAGGGTGGTTTTGGGTTGTCTTGCACTTGTGCTTATCTTTGTGAACATACACAAAACCAAACCATACCGCTTTATTTAAAAATAAACTTTCATAGAATTTCTTTCTATTTCAACATCTCTGTTGCTGACAGAACTAGTATTCTGATGAAATCATCCTTTATAATTCAAGTGTTAATTTCTGATAGTTGTGCCATATTCAGATGACTTTAATCCATATTCAAGAAAGGAGTTTGTTTTTGCAAATCTGATTGCCATCTCTCTCTAAACATCATAATGTTTCCATTATTGGGTCACACTACCTTTCCTTAATAGAAAAAGTCTTCTATTTTCTTAAATGAAAATGAGAACACAATTATGGATATTCATAACTATGCCAATTTTAACATATAATGGAAACATAAGGAAGAATTTTATTTTCTGTTAGTTAATATTTATGGCTTGCTATAATTACTAGTATTCTGCTTGTACATTTGTGCAGTAATGTGATAATACAGTCACTGGGTGTTTTAAGAAACAACTACTGCTATTATTGGATGATAAATTATTAACAGTAGACTTTAATACCAACTGAATAGCATTAATCTGATAAAACATTTTTTAAAGCAATTATTTAATTTTTTTCCCTTTATGATTTTACTTATCTAAAATAAATAAATATTAGGAAATATTTAGGAAATATTAACATTAGGAAACTACTTTCTGTAGGATTTATCCGATTAAACAAATAATTACAATTTGTTACAGACTAAATGATAATGACTTATTTTGTTGCTTGAAACTTTTAGTACAGCAATTCTAAAAGCCCAGAAATCAAATAATGCACACAGTGGAAACAGGAAAATTGTATACAATTCAAAAACTACTTTTGCCAGTATTTCACAAATAACTTCAGGGTTACTAATGATAAAACCTTACAGTTCAAATGGAATCTGCATGATACAGTAAGCAATTTTCATTGCCACTTTTTGGTAATATGTTTAAAAAGAAATTTGTTTGAAATCTAGATTAAAAATGACGTGTATTTTCTGTTCTGCAAAAAAAAAAGGATAATAATTTCATTTTGAATGGCTCTATTTTTATTTTTTTTTTTTTCCCCAGACAATATAGGCACTGATCTGGACTGAATGAGAAGAAAGAAAACCAAGGGTTTATTCACAGATAACATTAAGGATTTTGTTGTTAATTATTTTCTTTTACTCAATGAAATCTTCCTGCCACTTTTTTTTACTTTTATTTAAAATCTGAAAGAACCTTTTTTCAATTTATCCCTTTAATGATTAAGCACAAACTCTATGCAACTAGCTATTTAGTATTATATAGAAAGATGCTTTGCTATTTTTTTTTCTTTTATGTTTATTTTGAGCAGAAATACAAAAAAAATATGTATAAGTTGAAAAAAGTCTGATGTGGAACGTGGTCTCAGCAATTAATGGGATCAATGTAAGGCCACAGTTTAAAACAAACAAACAAACAAACCAAATTTCATCTACTCAAGTTGCCAGCTATTTCTAAGAGATACTTTGGTCCATGCAATGTTACAGTTAAAAAAAATGTACAGCTACCATCTATGCCCAAGTTCAGATTAGCGTCTTGCATGAAACTGTAACGCATAGTCTCTTCTGCAGGATAAATCTAATTGCAGCTTCAGTACTTTGACACGTATCTGTAACTATATCTGGTACTCATTCCCACAAACCTATTTTCCTATCATGTCTCCTTTAGCATGCAACATTTCCTTCTGTTTGGTGTTTCATCATTTCAAATAACATATTTGAATGATGAAATACCAGAAGCAATTTCACATACTGTTTCATTGTATTCTTTTTCATTATTGGTTTTACTAGCAAATAATCACGTAGTTTCCAATTAGAATTCTTCTTTCAGAAATTTACTGGGTCTGTAGCTGCTGCTGACATAAGACATAAGACTATTTGAATTATAGATTATTCTTAGTTCATACTACTGGTGTCTATTATAATTCAGATTATTTTTGAAAAAGTTAAATATTGTATTGTTAGATAATGGCTGTAATGTAACAATGACACCCTTTGAAAATCAAGCAATATTTAGTTGAGATATGATACACCTTACTAAGTATAACAAAACCATCTTTGCCAATAGACTAATTACTGTGACTCACCACCACAACATATATGTCAAAAAATTACTTTTGTAGCTAGTGTTCCAATTTTCATTTAATTATGGGAAATCATAAAGACTATATCAAGCTGCAGGTGAGTGTGACTTTCCATAGCTACAAGGCCTCTCATATAGTTAGGCTAATCAGTACTTTCAAAGGGCTTATTTTTATTTCTTTTTCAGAACCAGTGTTTATATTCCTACATTGTCATTCAACTTCAATCTCCTAATATAATCTATACTTTCAAAGGTCTCTGAATGAACTAATTCAAGAGAAGTTCAAAGCATCTTATTGTTACGTATTGCTCTGTTAATCTGATTTTCATTCAGTGTTTACAAGCACCACAGCTTCACCTGAAGTTCTTACTATAACAAGAGATCTATTAAAATTAAGGATTACTCAGTGGCATGTGAGGAACTTTAAGTTCTGAAAAATATATCTTAACATTATTCATTCAAATCAACCAACACCCCCAAGTCCTTCTCCACAGGGCTTCTCTCAGTCTCTTCTCTGCCCAACCTGTAGCTGTGCTTGGGATTGCTCCGACCCAGGTGGAGGACCTTGCACCTGGCATGGTTAAACTTCATCAGGTTGGCATCAGCCCACTTCACAAGTGTGTCAAGGTCCCTCTGGATGGCATTCCTTCCCTCCAGCGCATCGACCGAACCACCCAGCTTGGTGTCATCGACAAACTTGCTGAGGGCGCACTCAATCCCACTGTCCACGTCACCAACAAAGATGCTGAACAAGTCCGATCTCAACACCGATACCAGAGGGACACCACTCGTTACAGGCCTCCAGCTGGACATTGAGCCCTTGACCACAACTCTTTGCGTATGGCCATCCAGCCAGTTCTTTATCCATTGAGTGTTCGACCACAAATTGATGTGTCTCCAATTTAGAGACAAGGATGTCATATATATGTATATATCTGTGTATTCATACATAGTGTGTTAGTTCATGCACACCTAAGCTTTATGTTTGACATTATAGATTGTTTTGTTTAAATATAAAAATTGGTTTGATGCCCATGGAAAAGCGTAAAAAAGTCAATAGTACAGCTCAGAAACTAGTTGAAGATGGTGAATAATCATCTTGGAATTACTAATGCCGATGGGTAGTTCTTATGGAGACAGTGGGAGTCACCTCAGTTGAGCCCTGTCTTCCTCTTTTGATAAGCAGAAACTGCAGCAAGTGTATGCAGAAGTAGCAGAAATTGTTAGGAAAATGCCAAGCTCAATGCCATAACATGCATAAGAATTCCACTTTGAGCTAAGTAAGTGCCACATCAGATAAAAAAATCAGAGCCCTTCTCAGATGTAGGATCACATACGTGTGTGATCGGTGACAAAGATGCTTAGAAAATTTTTAGTAGCCAAGAAGAAAGTAAAATCTTATCATAAATCATCTTGGAGAGGATTTCTCAAGGCAAGTTTGTCCAGTCACTGGCTTCCAAATAAAAGCTTCACGCAATCACATAATTAAATAAAAACCCAAACAACAAACCAAATAAAAAAACACCAATCCCCCCAATTAATTGATACATTGATTACTATGAGTAGAAATGATATTGAGAAGCAACAGGGAAGTGGTACTCCCTTGATAAACCAGATTTTTACTGGAGTAATACTTCTAATTTAAATTCTCACCCTTCAGAAATGATGTTGAAAAACAGGCTCACACAAGAGTGAATCCAAGGCCTGGAGAACTAAACATGCAAATTTCCTGAAGAGCATGCCCTAAGCAACCAAAGAAAGAAACCAAAGCTATGCTATTTTGCCTATTAAGAAACTAAAGCTATGTCATTTAGTTTACAGGTGGATATAAAGTAACTATTTTATATTCCATAAATATGAACCATAAAATATGAGTACACAACCCATTTCTGAAAATAAGATTATTTGAAATTGAGAAGAAAGAGGTTCATGGGGTAGCTATTGAAATGAGTTCTATCAAGTCTCTTTGTAAGAGATTTTACTACTAGAAAAAGTAAATAGGAAACTCATTCATAAAAGTGAAAGGTTTCCATCTCTGAGACTAACAAAACGCTTTCCTTAATAAAGTATGCTATGCTTTACTGTTCAGTGTTTACTTACTGTCACTCTTATGTGAGTATCACAAATGACATTAAATTTGATGAATGCAATGTTAAAAGCTTGGCAAAATCTGAAATACCAGTTCCCTTGGAAATGTCAGGTACAGATGTGATTTTCATGCAACATCAGAAAAAAACCTTCAAAATAAGAACTATGAGGTTATTTTACTGGGTAATCAAAATGCGACCTTTAGTTAGATGTAATAAAAAAGCAATAATTAAAAGAAATCTTGTCAGTTTCAAGAATTACTTTATTTTTTTTTTAATTACTGATAATTTTAACTACTTTTTATGTTTTATATAAATGAACTGACAAAATAGCTGTTTTTTCAAGATGTGTGTGCTGGTTTACAGTGTGGCATTTACTGCTATTGTTTATTGTTTTCTAGATATCAGTAAGAATGCTTTGGCTTTTGGTCTTGACTATGGGTTTAAATATTAATAAATTATTATTAAAACAAATTATTTTCAATATGAAATATACTGAATATGATTAGAATTTTTAGACTGAAAGTCTTTGTGCATAAAATTCCATTTTTCAATGAACAAATGTATGCAGAAACCAAGGTACAGGCACTGTAGATAAATGCAATGCTAGCTTCTCAGGAGTCAGCTATTCCTTTGCACAAAATACACAGTTTTATAAAGTTCAGAGTTACTAGGCTGTAGTATAGACATCAGAGAGATATGTGTCTTTTTAAATTTCTCTTTATTTTTTTAAATGATTCATCATTTTACAGTTATTTAAAATGAATTATTAGCAGAGTTATGTATAAAACTTCTTATAGACCTGCTTCAGTTGATATGATAGTTCTATGTTGAATCAAGGCTGAGTAAAGATTTCAAAAGCAGAAGTGCCACACAGGGGATAATGTAACTTGATGAAACGGTAACACTTGTCATAAGATGTGAGAAGGAAAAGAGCTTGGCTTTGGGAACACAGGATCAATTTGAAACAAATGCATATAAATTGTTATTTGCAAGTTGACCAAATTCTGGATTGTATCACCTTAAAAAATAGAAGCACAGAATATGGTGAGGCCATCTTTAAATCAAGCCCTTAGACTAAAACTACATTAAAAATACCTTCAATTTTTGTGATGAGTGGGTTATCAAACATGCTATGGCAGGTCATACCAACCTCTGAGACAGGCGGTATATTATGTAACCTGTGGTCACTTATTCGATGAAAGGGAAAGGGCACATTGAAGAAAGAAACATACAAACAAATAAAGTCAAAGGATTTTTAAGGAGACAAAGCCAAATAATAATAAAAAAGATTGACACTAGAGAAGGAAAGAAGAGGGCAAAGGGTTTGCAAAGCCAGCATGTCTATACATGCTAAGGTGACTTTCAGTCTTCTCAGTCTGGTACACTTAATTCATTTTCTATTTGTTATTCTATTGGCAACCATGCTCCTACACCATGCATTTGTCAGCATTGAATTGCATTTGCTTCGTGTCAGAAAACAATATATAAAGGCTTTCTACTATTTTTTTGTTGTCATTCTTTGCCACAGCTCTGAACCTTGGAGTATTGAGTGTGCAGGGAATAAGGGAACAAGTATGGGCATATTTTAAAGCTTCATCAAAGTGAAGAATGTTGCCTTTGAACTCATCAAGGAATGATTTATGAGTGAGAAGTTGATTTGTTGGATCTTTTTTCTTTCCTGTAAAACTTTATCCTTTCCAGTATTTTTGCGAAAAATAAAGGACTACCTACTAAGTGTATTTCTTCAACTTTCTGAAAGGTACCCTTGCCTCAGACAATTCTATCTATAGAGTCCCATTTTCTAATAGTACCACGTTATTTAGTGGATAATGTCTTTAATTCTGGATTTAAAAACCAGCAGGGATTTACATGGTTCCAAAGACTGTCAGGTCACCAGACATCATCTTCTGTGAGCATGTCTGTAACAGGCCTAATACTGAGCTAGTCTGTTATTAAGAATCAAAAGACAGTAAGCAAAATCCTGCCCTCACTGCTGTCAAGAATTTTGCTGCTTTTCACCTAATTACATTTTTTTTGCAGAAGCAAAACCTGCATTTTTTTATTACTGAATGAAAAGAGGTTTGTTTATTGTGTGTAGAGCTAGCCTTGTGTTTCAGGCTATGCTAAGGAATGATCAAAACTGGCAGAATAAAGAAAATAATAAAATGTTATACCCTAAGCCACTAAACCTACCCAGTATTCAGGAACCATGATACATTAACTCACATGAAATTACTCCCATTTGACTACTGCCTATAGTGGAACTAAATCAAGTATCTCCATGTGCCGCTGCAGATTCAGTGTAGAGATAATGTCAAAGAACTTGGTATAACTCTGCAGTACCCTCTATCTTCAGAGGAAACTTGATGTGCAGAGAATACTGGACTGCAGATAATCAAGCAAACTCCTGTTTTCCCTTTGGTTGTAAGAAATATGTAAGTGGCTGTCATACACAGCATACACAGCAAATTCCAACTTCCAATTTAGCAAGCTCATAGATTAGTTCAGAAGTTGATTCTTCTTGTGCAAAATAGGTAAAATCAATCAATGATGTAATTGGGATGCTTGAGTTGACAAAGCCATCAGATATGCCTTACTCAAAGGATTTCATTACAGTAAAGGAAAAAACATTTTAAAATTAAACTGACTCTTTTAATCTTCACTAAACAGTCCCTGTATTTCAGGTGCTCTGTGAATATCTAAGCAGACAGTTTAATAAATTAGATCAAACAAATCTTTTTATGATAATGAGTTGGATCCATTCTGTCAGAATCTTTCCAGATAGATTTTTTTTTCTCTGTAGTTCCTAAGCTGGTGTTTTCTTTAAGAAAGCCTGAATGTATGGAAGAATAGAAATATTGATTTTAATAACTATAAGATTTGCAAGTATGCCACATTCAATTTATTAAACTCAGATTTCCTAGCAACTCTGAGCAGACCGCAAAAATGTGATTCTCTTTTTAGGAGTGGTAGAAATAATCAATGAAACCTAGATTTAATTTTTCATTGAAATTATTGCAATTATTTCTTGCAAATATTTAGTAAAGTATTCAGTATATTAATGTATGTAAGTATATATATATACACATAGAATATACGTATGAATCATAGAATCAAAAAGTCTTGGAAGGGACCCTTAAAAACCACCTGGTTCCAACCATAGGAACTACTCATAGGCAGGGACACCTTCCACTAGATCAGGTTGCTCAAAGCCCCATCCACCTGACCTTGAACACTTATAATCATGGTGTATCCACAGCTTATCTGAGTGACCTGCCCCAGTGCTTCAGCACTGTCATTATAAAAAATGCTTTCCTTGTATCTAATCTAAATCTACTTTCTTTTGGTTTAAAACCACTGTCCTTCACCCTGTAACTACAGGCCTTGGTAAAGTCTCTCCATCTTTCTTATAAGATCTGTATATATTGAAAGTCCTTAACAAGGTCTCCCCAGACCCTTTGCTTCTCCAGGATGTAAAGGCCAACTCTCTCAACCTTTTTGCATGGAAAAAGTATTCCAGCCCTCTGATCATTTTCATGGCCCTCATCTGGACTCTCTCTAGCAGTTCTATGTCTTTCTTGTACTGAGGACCCCAGAGCTGATTACAGGTATGCCCAATATATAAAAATACATGGAAACAAACTTATACCAGAGAGAGGCCTTAAGGGCAGAAAGCCTAAGATAAAGGGAACAAAAGGAGGTGAGAAAACGCCTGCCATTTGCCCACAGGAGACCCCTGATTGCGGTAGTTTAGAGGTCATTTGTATTAGTGAAAAGCCAATTAGAAGCTGCTCTATAGCTAGTGCGCATTCTGAGATAACCAATCAGTATGTCACCCGCTTGTAGAGGAATTGCATATAAGTGTATGAAGTTTGTTAATAAATCGACACTTGCTTGCATCAAGCTATGTCCTGTCTCTCAATCGCGGCACATATATATATGTATATGTAATAAAAAGAAACATAATATCTTTTCTTCAAGATGGTGACATTTGAAGAATACCTTCTGAACTTGCTTCTGGGAGTAAAAATGGTAAGTAAAATGCTAAGTTAAACAGGTATGCAACCACAATGTAAGAAATAAATGCCTCTCTCCCCTTACATTCAGTATAAAAGTAAAAACAGCAATATGATTTTTAATGTTCATTAGGTTGGAAAAGGTTTTAAAGTGTCCTTTACACCTGGATTTTCATCAGTTCAAAAAATAGTTCTAGGTTATTTATGCATGAGATATCACTATTTCTCAGACTTTCTGATTAGTATTTTCTTAATTCCTTCAGATCGCACCATAGAAAATATATGCAGTACTTTCATAAGCAATATTTGCCCTGATAACAATGTTTGTACCATATGAGGTCCTGAAGCCCACCTCCTCAAATTATGTACCTAATTTCCATGAAAACACATAATTCCCACTTAAATCAGTTGTGATCTCTCACAGTAGATGTACTAAGTGTATGGGATTGTAAAGAACTAAGAGATTTATCTAGATTTATCTATACCTCTCATAATTTAAACTCCACATAATAATTGCTTAGATTTCAACTCCTGTATGAAATGTAGGATTTATTTTTCCCTGAAATAAAATAATGTTCATATAATGGTTTGGGTTGGAAGGTACCTTAAAGATTATCTAATTCTAATCTCTCTGCCATGCGCAGGGACACCTTCCACTAGACCAGATTGCTCAAAGGCCCGTCCAGCCTGGCCTTGAACAGTGCCAGGGATGGGGAAAGTACAGCTTCTCTGGGCAACCTGTGCCAGTGTCTCACCACTCTCACAGAGAAGAATTTATTCCTAATATCTAATCTAAATCTCCTTTAAAGCCATTCCCCCTTGCTCTCTCATTACATATCCTTGTGAAATTCCCTCTCCAGGTTTCTTGTAGGCTCCCTTTAGGTACTGGAAGACTTACAAGGTGTTCCCTAAGCTTTCTCTTCTCCAGGCTCAGCAAGCCCAGCTCTCTCAGCCCGTCTTCACTGGAGAGGTGCTCCAGCCTTCGGAGCATCTTCATGGCCTCCTCTGGACTCACACGAGCCCATGCCCTTTTTGTTTTGGGGGCCTCAGAGTTGGACTCAGTACTCCAGTTGCAAGCAGATATTGCTGGGACATGATGAGCTTCTCGTCAAGCAACACCCCAAGTCCTTCTCCTCATGGCTGCTCTCAATAAATAAAGCTAATATACATACATAAGACGTTTGTGATTCACTCTGCAAGTAGCATTTTCTAGAAGCTCCTATCATTAGTGCTAAAAATACTCTACCATCTGTCTCCTTCTCTCTTCACTCATTTGTTTTGCTGTCTGGAGTCTTGCCATGTATTTATTGAAGAAAGAGAGAAAGTAAACATAAGGAATGCAGATATCCTTGTTGCAGCAAACACTCTCCACCTTCTGTCTTCTGTCCCCTGAGTAAGGTTCTTTTGCATGAAATCACATGCTTTGATGATGTATACCACCAGTAATGACACAGACTAAATATAACTCAAACACCAGGTTGCATCTCTGTCAAATTGTTTATTAACTAGTACGCGAAAAATCTCCACTTTCGTTTTCAGCTTACTATGGGGGGAGAAAAAAATGAACAGCAAAACTCCCAAACCAAACCCGTAAAACAAAAGTCAGCAACAGAAGCTCTCAAGATTTTATGCTTTTCCCAATTCTTTGTTTGTCCTTCTGTTATGGACACATCTTTTCATAACTATCTTGGGCTTCTTCCTCTTCATAGGTCCTTTAATAGCATCCATATGAAAACTACTGCAGGGGTTAGTGTTTCAAGCACACAAATCAATATATAGATACAGCGGATACTATGTTGTGTAAGAATTAGTTGAATAATGTAGAAATTATGCCATGTTTAGTTCAGTAATTTAAGAAATCAAGTGGATCAAATTTATAGATTTGCAGGTTAAAAAAGAAAAGGAAGAAGCATTCCACTGTCTGGTAAGATCTTGCATTACATGAATATTAAAACTGGTTGTAGGGCACTCTAAATCATCAATCCTGTATTGTCTGACTAAATTAGAATAGATAATTTTAGAATGCCATACTAATCCAAGCATTCAGAGTGACTAAGAATATACCTTGCATCTTGGTTAGGATAAATCATATTGTTAAAAAACAGCCCCCATATTTTTCTTTTAGTGTCAATTTATTTTTCTTTTCCTAGGCAAAAACACCCTACTCAGGAAGAGTTCAGTGGAAAAATACAATGGATATATTAAGATTTTTGTTATACATGGTTTATCAGTACATTCTTTTCAATAGCAGTGATGGGAAGATGATACAAACCTGTAAGACTCTCTTTCATTTGGCTTCAATGGGGTTTGTAAGCTCAGTTATGCACAGAGAAAAATATATTGGCAGCTTAAGACCTCAAATTACTCTTGCTGGCTTCTTACACGGCAATGCAAAATAACCATTATGGGTGCTAAAATACACAAAAATAGAAACGCATGCATGACTGTACACACAAACACACACATATATAGGTTGTAAATTTTCAAGAAATAGGGTCATTTTTTACAGCGTAACATGGATTGCTTCTAAGATATATAAGAATTTTCCAGTCCTTAACCAGAATATTCACAAAGGTCTTTAATTACCTGCTTAGTATCTTACTAAAACTTCAGTTAATAGAACCAGCTCAAAATGCAGTCTAGCATTCCTGACTCATCTGCCTGTATCATATCATAGCTTTCCCACTGGCTACCAGACAATTACCAACCTCCACTTATTTCATCTATCTGCAATGAGTCAACAATGAACTGTTTTTTTAAAAACAGTTACATCAGTGTTCAGCTATCTGATCCATGGTACAGGCAAATGTCACTATAGCAGAAATGAATGAAGACAAAAAGGCAGATAAATCTTTAAAATTAATTATTTATAATAGATAGGCACTCTTTTCTTTACTTCTATTTTAGAAACCTTGATTAGAATTCTTAGGTTTTGAAACTGCTGTAAACAAATAGAAATTTGTATTAGAACTCAGAAGACATCATGATGATGTCACTATTTGGTATTGCTTTCAAACATGCAAGCAATTTGTTATAAACACACTTAAAACTAATCCCTTCCTCCTCTAAACCCCTGGTCTGGCAGAAAAACACCTGATAAGCCTTTAAACATAGGAACATGAGCACAGCATAAATTTGGGTTTTCTCTGTTAAAGCAATACCTTTGAGAATCAGAGAGCACTTGCAGAAGAGATGAATATGCAGTGATAGATGAGGATGTGTGCTTAGAGTGCACTAATGAACAGCAGTCCATTAGTGTAAACATATAATTTCTCAGTCATTACCTGTACGTTAACATTTGTTTTCCTATCTTGTCAACATCAAGTGGAAACTAAACGTAGCTGGAGAAAATTTCATTTGGATGACTTCTCGGTAAAAAAAAAAAACAAAAAACCAAGTCTTAAAAAAAGCATAAAAAGCACATTAATTTTTACCCTACCAAGAGGTGTTCTGCTGAAGGCTTTGGTAGGGGACTGCTTTATTGGTAGGACAGCTTGAACTGTGCCTGCCTTCGGCATGATCACTGAACCTTATTTTCTGTTGCTGATTCCCTTTTAACCTCAAATGCCAATTCCTTTACAGTATCTGTAAAATAAAAGTGACAGAGGTAAAAAATACTGTCTAAAGCCAGTAGATATTGAAACAGTGAAGATATTTAACCTAAGACCCTGTATTCCTGGGAAGTAATCCTACCAGCAATAAAGTGAGTAACAGGTAGGATTACAAACACTGAAATTCAACTGCTGAAAATAAATGTTCACAATAAAGCCTGTAAGGAATGTATGAACAACTAAACGTGGGGCTAGATTTTTCAGTATATTTCACAGGACAAAACCGCATTTAATATCCCCAACTCTTGAGATTTCTTCCTTTCTAATAGCAAAATGTATTAAAGAAGAAGAGTTCTTCAATAAACATTTACTATTTATACTCTTAAGATCCCCTGTTTCCTGGCTGGCAGGGTCATAGTCTTTACTAATTTTACATATGAGTGTTTTTTCTTGCAAGCCACTAGTACAGATTTGAACAAGGCTAAATATCTTGGGTATGAATGTCTGAAACACTTAATGACTCTAAATAATTAAATTTTAGTTGCCAAACCACAAATTTTTGTGAAGATGAATATGTAAGAAAATCAGCAATAGTATTATATATACTACGACCAAAAGAACTTTAAAAGGGAATGCTTAACTACGCTGTATACATTCCCATACAAAGGACTGCATTTCCCTGGTTAAAAACTGGTTTTAAGCTCCAGGAATGTTAACAGTGATCCAAGAAATGCCAAAATTTTCACTGTTGTGTAATTATTGGTAAACTGCAGAATAATTTCTTAACATAATACAACTTTGTGGACAATACCATCACATGGATATTTCAATTTTCAGAGAAATTTACTCTTCAGGGGTTTTGCTTTATTTCATTTCTGATGCTAACCTGAGTTCTCAGTGAATGCACTTCAAAATCAACCATCTTTTTCTGGCTTCTGTTGGTAATAATTAGATCCCTAGAGAAGTATCTCTAGAAAGTTTTATATTCCCCCCAAAACAGACAAAGTAAAAACCCCAGCCTTTTTCTGCTTTTTTTAAGAATTACTTTGCTATTTCATTTTTAGTCTAATTTCATTGTATGGTAAACAAAGGGTTTAGAAATTAAATTGTTGCTATTAACTAGCAACTATTTAATTAAGAACTAAATTGACTACTTGTGTATATTTGTAGAATGCTATGGAAAACTTTTCTCAAGTTTGATTCATTTTGGGGACAGTTATTAAATGCATTACTGCTACAATATCAAATGAAGAATCAGTAATAAAGAGTTAATGACACTCTGTGTAAAGTATTCTAAACAGGTCGTTGCAGCCATGGAATTAAATAATTAAATGTAAATAATTATTAAATAATTGCTGTCAAGCCTTTAGAAACAATGTAGCAAAACATGGATTTTAACTGCAACTAATTGGTATTCAAGGTGCTTAGAAGAAAAAGAAAAAAAGAGCTGTTTCACACCTTAATGAATAGAAATACAAACACCTTCAAAAGATGAAGATCTTTTGTGATTACACTGAGGTGCAATTTTAATATTCTTTTTTGAAAAGATTATGACATTTGGAGAAGACTCTTGGGGCTCAAACAGAAATACCCATGTGGAAAATTCTGATACAGCAAACCTCCTTCCCAGTACACACTGTTCCCACTCCACACTCTGACAGGAAAGCAAAATGTTTCACAAATGACAAACTAACGTGAAGTGGAGATCTGGAAGTGAAAGGAACCACATAAAGCAAAGAAAATGTATCATAGGCATGAGAGGAAAAAAACAGGTGAAATAAAAAAGGAAAACTGAAATCAGAAATCACAGGTACCATGAAATATTGTCAAGAAAGGAAAGATTTGCATCTTCTTAATCAGTTACAAAGAGAAAGCTGGCAACTCTACCTTCATATAGTTCCATTAGACTCAAAATCCATTTAGTTTCCCACAAGTTTTCAGTGACACTGTGTCACAAACAGTAGCAGCAGTGTAAGATTTGTGATGACTGTCTCAAGTAATAAAGAAAAAATCACAAATAAAGCAGACAGAAAATATGCTGAATTAAAAGCTAGTTATTTATAATACTTATAAATACATAGTAATGAATGGCAAATAAAAAGGACTACTGACTAATTTTGGTAAATTCCAGCAACGGCGTGACCTTTAAAACCTGAGATAATTTTCTTTTATAGACTAGCTTTTTTTTATATCTTCATTGAAAAGCAACTTGAGTTATTTTTAAAAGTTAAAGATTAAATAATGCCTGGAATTAGCATTTAGGAATACACATTTTATTTTGGATAGTATGAACATTTAATATATTTCAGTCCTCAGAAAATGTCTGTTTTGTTCTGAATAAATCTTTTTAGGGTGAAATCTCTAAATAAAAAAGCTATCAGATATTTTCCATGTCAAAAAATGTGGAGGGCTTTTTACTCATTAGAAGGTGTGATTTTTCATGAAAAATTTCCTAATGGTTCTTCTTTTAAAGGAAATGTTTCTCCATCATGTGAAATGATGGAAAGGTGTGGAAGCATTCCTTTCAGTTAAGGGACATGTGAGCAATCCAGCCTTTGTCTTAGCCTCACTCTAGTTGTGAG
>JAOEHY010050279.1:0-12937 GCA_025447955.1 Psilopsiagon aurifrons
TGTTCTTATCTCAACCTGTGGGAGTTGCATTCTTTCGATTCTCCTTCCCATCCCTCCAGGAGCAGAGGAAGAAAAAGAGGGAAGTGAGTGAACAAACTGCATGGCTGATTTATGGCCAAAACCACGACAAAACATATGCATAACTTACATTCATTTTTGAACAGGTTTTACTACTTAAGTTGCTTACATTTTGACAGTCTTATCACTGTCTTTAATTGCCACCAATGATACTCTGTTAAAAAAGTTTCCATAGAAAATTTCCAGCGGTTTTCCTATTCAGACTTTAAGGAGAGGAGTGACTTCAAACAGAGATAACAAAGAATAAAATTCTTCTTTAGACACTTAATTCTAGGTCTGATGCCTACAAGTCAGTGATCTCATCACTTTGCATACATGTCTGTATGGACAGAGAGTCCTCAAGTTTCAAACTAAACCGGCCGGTATGGTCCCTGTTGGAGACAGTGACTGGCACTTAGTATTCGAAGCCAAGTTACAGCTACAGAGTATTATTTTTCTAAGGCAGTTGTTTGTCAGTGTTCATGGCACACATGGGGCACCTGGAGGCTCCCGGCGCTGGTGCCTGTGCCAGCACAGCTGGGTTCCTGTCTGTGTGCCAGGGGAGCCAGGCCGTGCTCCACACTGCGGGTTACCTCTGAGCTATCAGCAGTGAAGCTGATGTATCAATGCAGATAACTGCACCGACTGGTCAGCGTATCATTTCTGTGGGGGAGATTTCGGTTAGAGATGAGGCACAAGTTCTTCCCTGTGAAGGTGCTGAGGCTCTGGCACAGGGTGCCAAGAGAAGCTGTGGCTGCCCATCCCTGGCAGTGTTCAAGGCCAGGTTGGACAGTGGGGCTTGGAGCAACCTGCTCTAGTGGAAGGTGTCCCTGCCTGTGGCAGGAGTTGGAACTGGATGAGCTTTAAGGTCCTTTCCAGCCCAAACCAGTCTGTGATTCCTGTAAGGATGACCCTGTGAACATAAAAACAATTTGAAGGTTAAGGGACACTCTAGAAGGCTGCCTTGGAGGTAAAAGCATCCTTACATCCCAGTGCAATTCTCTCAGGCTTTCTAAAATCAAAATGACTAAAATGATAATAAAACCATGTGAACTTGATGGAAAATTTAATCATAAATAAGCATTAACTATTCAATGATTCTGTGATTAAAATATAAAAAGCCACCATACTGACACACTGTAAAGTTACATCTACACCAGAAACGATGACTTTAATAAAAGACCTGCCATCAGCCATCCTGTGCTGCTCGCAGCCAGGCTGAGGAGCAGGTGTGAGGCTCCCGGCTGCTCCCACCTGGGGTACAGGAAGGCACACGCAGCTTGGCTGGGAACAGCAGCACCCGGCTGCCTGGCACAGATCAGGGGTGGTGGGTATGGGTATGGCCCATGCAGGCCTCGTGTACCCTGCCCATCGCACCCCTGCAGGACACGCTTCCATGGAGTGTTTCCTCGTGCCCGTGCAGCCACTGAACCACTCGCCCTGCACTCTGCAGTGTTTGGCTCTAGTGCTCTGGGTGCACCTGAGCAGCGGAAGTGTGAACACAGAGGTGTGGAGCTAAACTTTTAACTGGCTTGGGTGCAAGCAGCAGCACTGAGCAGCACAAGAGCAGCAGCATGTGCTGATTTACTATGCAGAGCAGCCCTGCTGCTTTAAACCGCCCCATGTCTGGCTCCCTTGTTATGTTCTTCTTTCACTGGGATGACTAATACTCATAAAACATAGTTGTCATCCACTTTAAAAAAGTTTGCTAGAAATGTCAGTAGTCTGTATTCCAGTGCTCTACAAAAGAGCACAGAGAAGTGCTTCGGCTGACAGGAGCCTCAGGTGCCCTCCCCACCATGTCCTGCCATCACAAGCAGTGCTTGGGCAGCTCTGGCCACACCAGCTGGGCACCAAGCAGGCAGCACCCCGCACGCCAAAATGCTCCCTGAGTTGTAACAAGCGACACTGTCACCTCCACAGAGGCCTTGCACCTAGGTTTTGGCAAAATTGCAGATTCATGTTCCATTACAATGCCAAAAGAGTTTGGTAATTGCAAGAGTTCAGTTATAAAATCTGTGTTGTGCCTTTTTATAATTATATTGCTGTATCTTTCTCTGTACATGTAGACTTGTATCATCTGCAGCCTTTGAAAGTATATCTTACTTGACTGGACTTCTGGGTAGAGCCATCGTGGAGCAGTTCAAATAGCTACATTATTTCAATTTTCTGTCAGGAAGCCAAAAAATCTGCTTGAAACACAGATGGCTGTTTCCTATCATCATCTAGTGCCTCGGCTGATCCCTCATCCTTTCAACTTCATTCTCTGTAACAGTTTTCCCTGAGTAGGGAAGCTTTTGCACCTTCCTCTTTAAGGGAACAGAGCCACAAACTGCCAAGTGAGGATGCTTTGATTGTATATGAAAATGTCTTCATGATTTTCTTACCGCCTCAAGCTCCTGGTATTGTGAAAGTAACAATGTCATAGATATCTATCTATCTCACAGGTATCACCTGGCCTTCTGCTATGAGTACAGCATGACAAACCTAGTTTGTAGGGATTACATCCCCAAATTCTAGTCTTTCATGGCAGCAGCAGTGCAGCAGGGAACACCCTGGAGCCAGAGCTTGTCTGTGTAGCAAAAGAGGGATGTCTCCCCTGCAGGTTAGACTGCGCTGCAGGGGAGGCTGCTGAAGAAACCTGAAAGCAACAGGAACTTCTCTTCACACACATCAAGTGACATCACTGCCCACATTGTCTTACCCTTCCCCAGGTCCCACCTCACCTTACAAATATAACCATGTCCCAGGGAGCAAAAAGCGGTATGATTTCATAAAAAGCTCCATAGTTTTTGAACCTAGAAAAGGCAGTCAAGAATGATCTTTCATTACTTTGCCTTACATTACTTCTGTTCCTGCTGTTTAACTTGGGGCAAAACATCAGTTCTCCTTCACTGGACCTGGCTAAGCAAAGTTAAAACCAGTTCTCCAGATGCATCTGAGCAACTAAGGACTGCCTGAATGGAAAGACCCTCTGCTACAACTTTGGTATAAAGCCACTGAGACGTTGACTCCTGTCAACTTCTCCACAATCTGGTAAAGACGCATGTTGTGTAATCACATATTTAACCATTGCTATGGTCTTAATTCTATTTCCCACTTTGTTCCTATATATCTATATACAAGTCTCCACCTCCTCAAACTGTTTTCTCTTCCTTTAATAAAAAGAAACCAAAATAGTGTTGGCAAGCTTCTCAGAGGAATCATCTTGTGGATAAGACTTGTGGCTAACAGAACACTGCACAACAGGGATGAGAACGTTGTATGAATAATTTCCTGTATCTGAGAGGCTGGGTTTAAATAGATGTTCAGCATTTCTGACACTGAAACAAGGGACTCGTTACAGAAGTAGATAGCAATATCCCAATACTGCCCTGCAAAATCCTGCTTCAGAAAATTCACCATCACTACAGATAAAGGATGTACACCAAACTTTATAGATAGGTAAAATTACCAGGGAAAACAATACTAAATTCCTATTTTCAATGGTTAGGTTGATTCCAATCTGTGTCCTACACATTCGGTTTATGCTTTTTTAAATACATGTAGTAGAAAAGCAAACTACTCCTTTTCAGAATTTGTACATACATTGTATGAGATAAAAAATAGAAATTAGCAATAAATTGACTTTGTTAATGGAAAACCTGTAATTTTGTAGATCTGTGAAAGAGCAACAACATTTCAATTGATGGGAAACTTTCATGTTTCTGAAAACATACTGTAGTATATGTATTAAATGTAGGAAGAGTTAAGCTATCTGCTTCCGGAGAGATTATTCTGATTTGCAAGGACAGAAAACTGAGAGACTTTATTCCTTCAATTTACATACACCTTTGTCAGAACTAATAACCCAGTTCAAAGACAAGAAGTTTCACAGTATTTAACGATATGGCCTATAACATGTCATGCTGTTTGAATTCATATGATCTTATGTATTTGGGCATCAAAAGCCCTTTATTTTTCTTAATTAGAAACACAGATTCAATGCAACTTGCCTAGAAAATAAATTCAATTCATACACATTACCTCTGAGCAATGAGAAATAGCACTGATTGAGCAGGGCTGTTTAAATCGCTGTGGTTGGCAGTGTTCATCAGCGAATTTGTTTACAAAGTGGAAAGAATGAGATGCTGTCAAAGAATGAAAAATAAAAGCTAGACTTCTTAGGATGAGGAGACATCTGTCTTTTTCTATTTGTAAATGCTGACGAGCAGGGTTTAGGGAGGGCTAATATCATCCATTCATCTTAATTAAAGAGTTAATTGCTCGTGTATCCTAATTTGGTTAGCTGATCTTAGGAGCATGAAAAGCGTTTGCTTCTATGTATTTTATTGACCACTATAATGACATCATCAGTAAGACTCAGGATTTATTCATGCCTCAGCCTAAACTCATTACTTTAATAGCCTCCTACATGATAAAACTTTCAAGAGGGAAGGAGTTCTTTAGCATGGTACAGAATACCGAGAGGTCTGTTCAGCCCCTGTTCAGGAACTGTTAAAATGTCTCAGTTCAGCTGTCATTGAAGTATTACTTCAAAGTCTAGAGTCATGAAGATAAGTAAAAAGTAATTTTAAAGACTAGTTCTCACCAAATGTATATATGGAAATAGCATAAAACATCTAAAAATTGCATATCAAATATGAGCAAGAGACTTACTACTATTCGGTTTCTCACATCTGTAGTCATAGTCAAGTAAGCACTGACACAAAAACAGACAAGTGAGGTTGGCAGCATGTTCTGTGGATTAAAGACCAAATTGGTTTAGTCATGTCTTACACCACAAAGAGGGGATACTCAGATCTAAGGAAAGACCAGTTAAATAACTCAGAAATCTGTGAGGTTTTCCTGTACAATGCCTTTTAACATTCATTGCAATTCCTGATGTTATTTCTTAAAGATTCTTCATAAGAATGAAATTCAATTTTACACAAGAGGAAAATGGACAGTACTACTGCTTTTTGATTAATCAGCTGAGCAGCACTTCAAAATGAAAGGAATAAATTACAAAACATAATAAATGATATTCGCTTATCCTGCTAATGAGTCTTCAGAACTGGTCTATTTATGTTATGCTACTTTCATGGGATCAATTTCTATTGCTAATAATGCACATAACTTACATAAAGGGTTGAACCAGCCTTTAAAATGCACCATGAACCAAGCATAGCTCAGCCTAACACAGTCTCACATGCTGTGAGCATGTACTTGGAAACAGTCGCAGGGTAGCTTCTGCATGCTCTCCTGACATATCCAGAATCAGAAGAATAACGTGATAGGGTGCTACAGCTCATCCGGCTTTATGAACATCATGATGGACCTCACTTTGTGGTTTCTTTATGCAGTTTAAGCTTCTCAGCTGACTGGTCCAGAGGCCAGTACTGGCTCCTGTGCTTTCTCTGACAGACTGGAGGTTTTCTGTTTAATGCTGATCAGGTTTCCATGTTTTCTCAGGAAACTTTCTGTAAAATAGAATCAAAAATTCTAAGAGCCTCTGTATGATATGAATATAAGATTACATTGCTCCTCTCATGGGAAAGCAGCCAGCAAGTCCAGGCTTGACTGACTATGATGCAGTGGACCCTGTTGCCCCAGATCAAAGTAGCTGGCCCCAGAGCCAGAACCAGTTTGCCTGTGACAGTTTGATGCTGCCTCCTATATAATTAGCCTTGCTGAGAAGGAGCATGTGTGAACACAGACACAGGACAGCTGCTAGGTCTCCAGTATGATGCCATGCGGCTCAGGAACATGCCTGCAGCCAGCTCACGCATCTGTACAACTGTACAAGAGAGTGCAGTGTGTAAAGTGAAGAGCACTGGAAAGCAGGACATTTGTAGGCCATCACCCAATTCAGAACTGCCCAGCTGGGTAACCTTTAACAAGTTGCTTCAGCCCACTCTGTCCCAGTTATCTCCCAAATCACCTGTATCGCTTTTTAGAAATACTTTGAGATTCATCCATGGAAAGGTGCTGCTGGTAACAGAGTTAAGCAGTAGTGTTATTTCTGAATAGCTCACTACTAGAAAAAGCAACATGGTCAGTGTAGGGGGTTTACAATCAGAGAAGAGGACAACAACTGAGGTTGGATGGGTCCTCAGGAAGTCATCTGTCCCAATCCTGAACTTAATATAGGGGTTGTTCCAGACTTGAAAAGCTCAAGGAGGGAGACTTTGACACCTCTCTGGGCAACCAGCTCCCGTGCTGAACTATCTTCAGGGTGAGGATTCTTTATGTCAAGGTATATCTATTGCCATGATAATAGAATTCCTCAGTAGCGTATGGAATCATACCCTACTATACCATAATATACCATACTATACCATATACTATAACCATACCCTACCTACAATCATCTTTTACAGCTCAGCACCAATTAAAAAAACTTTTTAAGTTAAAGTTTGTTCCAGTTTATTTGCACTCCAAGCAAACTATCAGTCAGTGTTTCTGTCATATGCTCCAGACTGTTTAGTGCAGAATCCTTAGAAATGCTGACAAGATAAAAATTAATCCACTTCTCTGCCATTTGGGCCTCTGTGCAACAATATTTTTACAGATTCCCTTTTACACCAGCATGGCACAGTGGCACTTAGGCAGTGCTACCCATAGGTGCTGTAGCCCTGCCTCCTGTGCTCACTGACACACAGAGTTAGCTCAGAAATCTGCACCACACTGCCCTGACTGACCATGTCTGCAGCATGGTGTTGTAACCAGGGAGCTGCTCAGACCCCATCTGAGCCTTCAACCATGCCAATGCCTGCCCTGTCAAGAGCTTAAACACACAGGTCAGTGACCTTGGAAATAGTTTTAAGCAACTGTAGCTTTTCTATCAATTTTAAATCTGTCATTATCTCCAGTTTCTATTTTTTTTTTTTTTCCCTCTCATGCCTATATTAAAACTACAAAGATATTTCCTAAACACTTATGGGAAAAGCTAAAAAATATTCTTGGATACAGACTGTGGACTAGAAGCAGTGACTGTCACTTTTGAAAGCTACTTTACATAGCATTAAAATAGAATGTCAGTAAAAAGAAAGGCATAACATTTTGTTGTTCAAGAGAAACACTTTGGAAAATGCTGAAATAAAATCTCTAGTGGCTTGTGAAGTATTTAGTTCAGTTGTTTAGCAACAACACCTTTTGATCTGCAAAGCTTCTATGGTATCTTAAAATAACCTAAAAAAGAAAGTTCTTAAAGTTTTCTTTGACTAGCTAAAACCACCTGCTGTAGTGTGAGTAGTAAGTAGAGGTTCGTAAGCCCAACCTTCTTTTGAGATAACATATTTTTGAATTACTGTACTGAAATTTTTCTACACTACATCAGGCAGTGGCTAGTGGAACTTCTTGCAACATTACTAGCTTACTAATAAACATGTGCATGAAGCGGAACAGTGCATAGAAGTTATAATTCTTTGGCTGTGCCTAGTAACATAAACAGGTCTGATACCATCAGCTGAAGAATTGAGGAATTAAACCATTGGAAAGAATGATGTAAAGGATTGGACATGCTAAAGGAGTTGGTGAAAAGAAATGCTAAGAAATGGAATGGCATTCAGAAGTGAAGAAATAGTCCCACAATGGTTTGAGAATGGAAATAAACATAACTATGAGAAAATGCTTCATCAACATAAGAGCAACAACAAAGCTGTGAATCTGAAGATAAGCAAAAACTGGTTTTGAAGAAAAAAATAGTGTGCTAGGTAGGACTTCAAAGACCAGAAAAGATCTAATAGACAGAAATGAATAATACAAAAAATACAAAAGAAGAGGGACTGAAAAAAATAATGCAACACACAAGATCAACTTACTCCATA
Source organism: Psilopsiagon aurifrons (assembly GCA_025447955.1). Classification (NCBI taxonomy): domain Eukaryota; kingdom Metazoa; phylum Chordata; class Aves; order Psittaciformes; family Psittacidae; genus Psilopsiagon; species Psilopsiagon aurifrons. The sequence goes on from JAOEHY010050279.1 coordinate 7,869, forward strand.
TCCCTGGTATTACTCTGTTAACCCTTTTGTGCAGACACTGTGAAACCAGTTTACTGATTATAGAGAATGAATATTTAGTCACCCCAGCAGCTGGCTGTCTGCAGTCAGCTCCGCAGTTCCTCTCCTAAGCCCTTCACCCTGCGCTTCACCCCACTCCATATCTCTAGCAGTGCACCTGCAGTTCCTTTCCCCGCTGGAAGGCACAGCAGCTGCCGTGCCCAGCTCTTTATCACTCTGCTCCCATGCTTGCACGAAGAATGGACAAAGGCCTTTTCAGAAAGAAGCCACACAAATCCCTGTGTCCTGGGTGGAAAGCCCACCTGATACTGCATTTCTAATCACAGCGAATAGGAGACAATGCATTCAAAAGAGGGACATAGAGTAGGTAATTAAATGTCATATTGGTTCTACGGTAGCAGATGCTGCTATTACAATATATCTGGGTTTGCTAAATTCAAAACCACCCACCAGAATAATTTTTAAGTGAATTAAAGGAAAATAAGCAGGTAAAGCTATGGCTTTATGCAAAACACACTGCAGCATTCTTCGGTCTTGGTTCTGAATCACTCACACAAGGAGGATTTTTGTCACTGACATAGCAGAACAGAACTAGCTATTAATGGACTAAAAATTAGCTATTTAGACATTATTCCCCAAAATGTCAAAATAATTCTAAATCCAGGGAAGATACATAAAACCATTAATCTACAGTCAGATAGGATGGTAGGCAGATATGGAGTTTAAATGGTGCTGAAGAAAATGAAAACTCAGTGGTTACCATGCAGAAAACAAGATTTAAATGAAAAAAACTGTGTCTAACACAAGTTCAATGGTAGATGAAAACAGAAAAGAAACTTTTGTGGAATTTCAGTTCCAAAGTTTTTGTGCTTTTTTTTTTTTTTTGTTTGGGTGGTTTTCCAGAATTTCACCCCAACAGCTTACTTCACATCTCTGGGCATGTAAGGACAGGAGCTTTTCAGTGAGAAAATCTTGAATCACTCACTTCTACGTACCTATTTCGATCCCCTTTTTCAAGTGATTTTGGATGCCATTTCCAAAGTGTGTATTGTTTTGTTTCAGTATATAGCATGCCATGAAAATCTAATTCTGTTTAGCAGGGCCAGATTCCCAATGCTTTGATTTTAGGCAGTCATTTTCACAGAAAAGATCCTTTATATGTCATTACTAATGACATTACAACATTCTCCTGCTACCCTCAAGAACTAGCTCTTTTGGAGCAGATAATATTTGACATCTTAGTTTGCAATTTCAGAAAAAGGCAAGAGAACAGAAACTATCCTATCAGAAAAAATGGCTTCAGAACCTGGTAAATATATCATGTTTCTATGGTGACATGTTAAAAATTGGCATATTTGAATCAAGAGTGTACCTGCTTTGTGATTAATTGTGGATGTCAATACCTAGAGGTACCTGCAAGGCAATTAGCACTGCACTTGCCTAAATGTCACCCCATTGTAAATACAAAAGGGAAATAAATAGACAGATTGGCCTAGTTCATGTTGTTTGGATTTGGAACAAGAATCTCAAGAATGTGAATCCTAATTTAGCCTATTTTTTAGTATGTGCTGCTGATAAGCTACAACAGACTCCTCTCTTATGTTTTTTCTGGTACACTGTGAGGCCAATGCCACCCATCTCTCAAAAATGCAATGTGGAGGGAGATCCATAGTAGTCAAAGCCATGATCAAACTGAATCCTAGCAAAACCAGACCTATGCAAATTTCTTTGTTTTCTTTGTCACTGGAGGCCAGGTTGCTACATTTTATGATAGGCTTTACAGGGGCCAGTTAATTTCATAAACCTTTTCTGTCTTGTCTTCCCCAATCTTACAGTCTTGTGAACAACTGAGAACTGAAACACAACTATAGGTTGAGTTAGGGAAGTGGCAGATGGAGCCTGATGTCACTGCTGTCCATACAAGATTGAATATACATTGCCAGGACATCTATGAAAAGTGATGTTTAATAATTTAACTTCTATAAGATAAAAAATAAAGTTGATCACCCCCCTCATCTCTTTGCATTCAATCATGTTTTAATTCTGCAAGTAACTATACCCAAAGATGGGGGGAGGGGGGGGAGGCTATTATATTTCATCACATGGCCAAGATTTTATTTTTTCCAGCATTTTTCTCCTTTTATCTATCACATATTAGCTGCTGGTGGCCTTTGGAAAGCTAGCAGATCATACGATGCTGGCTCTCCTTCTTTCCATCTGCTATCCTGCATAATAAGAGAACTAAAATATATATTAAATATTACTTTTTTATGAAGCTAATTAGTACAGATGCTTCAAGAATCTGACATGATCATAAAAGGTTTTGTGACAGAATTTCTCTGTTAAAGTAAAGCTCATCTAGAAAGTTGGAAATCCTTGTCTTTAAGGGTCTTTCATTAGTAGGACACACTAAACAATGATCACTGCTGTACGATGAGAGACAAATTAATGAATCAAACATTACAGATTTCATCACATTGGCTCATTTGCATTTAAGCTGGTTTCCAGCTCTGTCATGCATTTGCTTTTAAACGAGCCCCTGTGGATAGTGCTGCAATGTTTGATTCATTAATTTGTTTCTCAGTGTACAGCAGTGCTCACTGTTCAGTATACAGTGAAATACTTCGAAAATATTTGTTTTAACAACCTATCTTTTATTTTAACATGGAAATAATAAAACCCTGAAGAAGAAAATGCTGGCCATTTTGTGACATAGCCTCTGCCAAATCTCCCAGTTGCTGCCCCAGCCCATCGTTATACCACTGTGATATTATCTGGATTAAGTCTTCACAGCTTGCTTTTGCACATTCTACAATTTCATAAAGCTTTGAGCCAGCTTTTTGGGTTAGTGTTATGATGCCCAATTCAGCTCCTGGGAAGTTAAAGGTGGCTTTAAGCCTTTACTCTCTGATCCTTGGATCAGTCCCAAAGAGTGACTTAGATCAGCCTCCTGGATGCTCGGTGACATTCTGCCACTACTGTGCCTAGTACACTGGTTCCTCCACATTATAACAGAGTGAGTTGCTTGTCAAAGTCAACTCTGCGAGAGCTGCAAAACTTTGGAATTGGTTTTTGGTTTGTAACAGCTTGAATTTGGTGACCTTACAGTACGTTGAAAGCACCATCTGTTTTAGAAGAAAAGAGAGGCATGTTCCCTAGCTGGTCAGTGCATGGAGACAAGTGTTTTGGTAATTAGCTGGGTAGTTGAGTTCTCAAACCCCTATTTGAACCTCAATTTTTTAAGTTTGTGCACTTGAATACAACACTAGTTATACGTGTACAGCTTTGTTGTAGGGATCATTGCTCATGTTTGATTCTAAAGAAATAAATACATGTAGCAAACGAGAAAGATGGAAGCTGGTTTAGCAGGCAGTAGGAACTGTAAAGCAAAAGGCTTCTCTAGCTAGACTTCCCTCCTCTAACATGACTGTGATGGATTGTAAGGTTATAAAGGCAAGCGAGGACAATACATTTGGACTATGGGATTCATGGAAATGAGAGACTAATTAAATGAGTTATCTTTTTCATGAAACAGGCATGTTTTTATATACTGAGAAATGAAGTTCAGTAGCTTCAGCATGTTGCATTGCATAAGCATTTTCCCCCCACTTTGATTTTTTTCTTTTAAGACTCTCTCTGAGCAGCGTGTTATATGTAAAGAACAGGAGGAAAGTAAATGTGATTGATACCAAACAAAATGCAAGCCATCAAAACAGAAAGACATCTTACACCTATGTTTCAGAGATCTTAAAGAGAAATTAGCATAGTTCTCATGCTGCTTACTCCAAGTAATCCATAAAATCAACAGTACACTAAAAAAGACCTAAAAGAAACAACCGCCCCTGCCCCACTGTCAAGCATAACCAGCAAAGCTACAGTATGCCAACCACAACTAACACAAACCTACCCTACAGCCAGAAGAATATGATACCCAGAGAGCCTAAGTGGGCTGATACGAGACACTTGCTCCACCAATTAACATGCCAGAGAAAGGCTGTTTCCATTGCATCAGAAAGCCCCTGGGAAAGGCTATTCATTTTTAGTGCCTGTGTGGAAAGTAGGGATGAAGTCTGTAAGGGACACCCACACATCTGGAAATACAGCTGCATATTTGTCCTTTAGGGCATTTAATGTTTAACATTTGAATGTTTACCTGGTATTTTCTGCTGCAGAAAATGGCTTGGTTTCTCCTTACAAATGCAGTAAATGTCATATTTAACCACATCCTTGATTCTACCCACAAGGAATTATATAATGGGAGATTCTAAAAATTATTTGAAAGGCTAGAGTCATTTGAATGCTTATTATGAAAAATGTACCTCATTGGAAAACAAGTGCTGTTTTTTTTAAACAATAATCTCCACATTTTTCTTCCTTGAAAGATCATATTTCACAAAGACAGATCAAATATTCCCAGAGAAAAGCTAGGCTGACTTCATATGAACATAAAAATCTATAAATATTCTTGTAGGAGCTTGCACAATCCAATTACAAGACAATTTTATATTAAATGCCCAATTAGGTCTTGCTCAAGGTAGAAATCACTTGCTTATACGTGTAAATATACTGAATCAATAAATATGGCAACAAATACTCAAAAAGACTGGCAGTAAGATGAAAATGTGGAACTCACTGTCAAGAGCATGTTAACTACACAATACTATTGTTTTCTCCCCATCCTCCCGCCACATTCATATGGAGCTACAGCAATAATGATGGAGGAGGAAATAACTCTTTCCATGAATAAATGTTTGCGCTGTCCTACTATCTTAACCATAAGAAACTTCTGTGGTCGCTTCTCATAAAATGCTTCCAGTGCACAGTCTCTTAAAGTAGCTGACTGCACAGAATCATAGAATAGTTAGGGTTGGAAAGGACCTTAAGATCATCTAGTTCAAACCCCCCTGCCATGGGCTGGGACACCTCACACTAAACCATGCCACCCAAGGCTCTATCCAACCTGGCCTTGAACAGCACCAGGGATGGAGCGTTCACAACTTCCCTGGGCAACCCATTCCAGTGCCTCACCACCCTTACAGTAAAGAATTTCT
>JAOEHY010050281.1:0-33777 GCA_025447955.1 Psilopsiagon aurifrons
GGTTTTTATTTTTCTTTTTTTGTTTTGGTTTTTTTTTTGGTCAGTTGGTTGGTTGGTTTGGTTTGGTTTGGTTTGGTTTTAAGGCAGTGCAATTCAGTTTCCAGGTTTCTGTCTGGATTTCTATGATCTATACTTTCCTCCCCTCTAAAGCAGTTACTTAAATGAATGGAGCTAAAAAAGCAGAGGAGAAGGAACAGAAGGATGCATCAGTCTGGTAAATCTTGTGGCAATTTGAGCCTAAGAGGCAGAACAACCATGCTCAGCAAAGGTACGGAGAGGATGCTTGTTTAATGGGGACCTGTAACGCATCCAGCTGAAGTAGGTAGCCACTGTTCCCTGAGAGGCTGGATCAGAGTTGGTACTCCAAGCTCCTGACACCCTCTTTTCTTCATTCCTGACTATCTATTAGTTGTTGTGTATGCTGGTTGTTCCTGTGCAGTAGAATAGCGCCTGCAGTATATCAGTTCTTACAGACAACTGTAGTGGTTTGTAAGAGTCTGTAACAAAAGGCAGACTTGAAGTCTTCCAGTTTCCCTCAATACCTTTCTTCATCTAGTTTCCTCAGCATAAGCCCCTCAGATAAACTAAACAGTTAACCTGGGGACATTAAGCTAGTTTGGATTGTCTTTTCACCATGTCACTTGGAAATATTCCACTTGTCTTGCTTCTATTCAATTGTTTTTCAGACATGTGGCCAGAACAAAACAAGTAATAAAATCAAAATTTGTGTGTCTTCCCTGTATCCCTTCTGGTAAGTTTGATGCTGACGCAGCATTTCTTCCCAAGGACTCCAGCCTTGTGCCTTTCTCACACAGGCAGTACTCCTTCTTCAGGGCCACACTTCACTATGGCAGGATTTTATTATTAGTATTGTTATTGTTAGTTTTCGCTTGCTTTATTAGCAAATAGAGTTTGATTAGTCATTGTGTATTCCATGCTGTGCAGATTTATCCAGTGTTTTTATGTTTCACATTTAAGTCTGTTGATTATAAGACACCCTCCCAAGGGACTCTCAGTAATGTGTGTGGTTTACTTGGCTAGTGCTTTTGTATACCTGTTGTTGTAGAACTCAGCCTTTGGAATAGTGTTCTCTCTATTTTTGTGGAGGTTTTTGTAGTATCTCGTGGCCCAAATTAAGAAATAAAGCTTGGGTTGCACGTATGATGAAGACATGATGTAGGTCATAGTGTCAGCAAAGAAATGTGAGAAAACTAGAACCTGGAAAAGATTTTGGAAGAAGTTTGATTCTCCAGGTTTCTCCTCTGACCTGCACTGACCTCTTCTGCACAGCAGTTTTTACTTGTTATTTGCTCAGCTAAACATTGTCTCATATGTGTTCAGAAAGACTCTTCTAAGTTCTGTATCAGAGCCTTGAGCCTGCACTGTCTGATGTCTGCCTTCCTAAGCAGCTGTCTGGACCCTATTGGCCTGCCTATGGGCATGTGAGAATAATTAGCTTTAGGTTTAATGCCCGAATCCTAAGCTTTTTGTGCCTGATTCCATACCTCTCAGTGTGTCTGCAGTTCTTAAAATTAGTGGATGCCTAGTTCTAGTTGGCAGTCTTCAAGTCCTACTGCAGTATAACGTTGAAACAATGAGAAGTCTGTTTAATTACTATGTTAATTGTTTCTCCAGTTCCAGCTTCTAGTATCTGACCGAATTCTAGCTCCTGGTGCCCTGAATAGTACTGCAGTATCAGTCCCATGGATCTCCAAGTTGATGCATTGATGGACACAATCTGTAGTTTTGATGTAGAAAAAAATGCATGGAAGAGAAAAACACTTTTTTTTCTCTTTCTCTTTTGCAGAGGCAGTTTCCTGAACCCATAAAAAGTCAGAACATGTCAACCTGGCAAAGTCTGTTTGCCTTTGTTGTCTGTATAGGCTTTATTACCCAATCAACTGCGCAAGCAGAGAAGGTAGAAGTGACCTGCAGTTAGTGATTTCCAAATAGCCTTTACTCATGGCCAAGGCCACCAACAAACACACATTTAATTTTATTAACTTTCTTAGAATAGTAGCATGTGCAAGCTCAGATAGTGCTGCTGTCTATGCACAAACACAATAACTGAGTAGTTGTTAAATGCTGTTTCAATAATGAGATATATTTATTATGTAGAAAACATTTTGCTAATAAACTTAAGTCTACTCTTAGATGAATAAACCAGTCTCTTTTCTGCAGAGTAACAATGTGATAGTCAATAATATGGATTTTTTAATATATTCAAAACATTTTGTGTAGTAGCAGTAGCATTGTTGTAGAGGGCTTGTCTACAGTTATAAGGGCATTTTAATTCCTGCAAGACAGGATAAAAGATCTTAAACTGTGCTATGAGATAGGGAAAAGTTCTTTGGATTAGGGTTTTACAGATGAAACCAAGCAGAGATTGCCAAAGCTGCTGGTCTGATGAAATGAGACTAATCTTCAAGGATGAACTATATTATTGTTTGTTCAATCCATGTAGATTCTGCCAGAAACCTGTGCTTTTTAACAAAAGGAAAGCATTAGGCTTTAAAGAGAAGCTTAAGTATGTTTCATAGTTGAAGGCCAGACTTGAAAGTTAAGCAATTGATATGCACCTGCTAGTATCAGTCGAGCCCAGTTTTCCTTTCTGGTTTGCCCCCACACAGAGCAGTTAATTGCAAACATGATGCAAGTTGGTCACAGCAAATCAATAGGGATAGATTTTTTCTTTTTTCTCTATTGTGTCATTCTGAGGGGGAACAGATTGTAATCTCTAAGACTGTAACCTCTACCGGGTATTTCTTCTAGAATAGCTTCAACAGATGTGACCATCAGAGACGCTGCCTTCTCACTCCAGCTGTCACTGCACCTGCAGAGCTTGCAGCCTACACTTCCTATGCAGGTGGCTGCCTACCTTTCATTAATGTTATGCTTTTGTTTTGTATCCTTGCCTACTTGAGCATCTCTCACTGAAACTGAGAAAGTCTTCTGACAACGTATTTTCATTCTGTACTCTCAGGAGCTCATCTATTGTGATACACCTCATCCATTTTATTTGGTCTTCTGCAGCTAATGCTGCTGCTTGAGTCATGAGTTGCTCGGGTGGGTAATTAGGCTGCTCATGTAGCAGTTCGTTTGCGGCTGAAAAATCACCTTCTTGAGGATAGATCATAATAGTTTGTATCCCAAGGATTCACCTTCTTTCTGAGACAGGTTTTTGTGCGTACCTAAGAAATCATTTGGAAGACATTTTGAAGTGGAAGAAAGGAAAAAACCTCTTCCTCAACTCAGTAGTAGAAGACTGTCACATTTGATGCAAAACTCACTAATGGATTCTGCTTTCTGTGCTCTTTGGACTTCCTTTTTCTGCCATAGCTAAGCTAAATTTTTCATATTTAGCTTCTTTTGTGTTGCTTCAACATTGACACTGCTCTGAAGGTGTTGATGTCTGGATGTTTCTCAGCCAAGTCTGGTCAGAATAAAAGCTTTTAATCTGCATGTAGGTAAGATTTGCACTGGATACATGAGCCTATTCCCTTACTCAGTGAGTTAAAATACTGTGAGCACAGGGGATCTTTATAATGAGGTACCATAGTTGACGTATGAAGTGAATGGTAACTACAAAGGACCTTCGTTAGCATGAGAGAGGGTGGTGGCTGGTTCTTACGGCAATATATTGTTATGGACTTCATTTTTCCCCATTGCTTTTCTGTTTTTTGCATGCTAGAACTTTCCTCTCTCTTTCCTCACCGGTTTTGACTAAGTGGATGATCATCACCTTTAACTTGAGAGCGCTTTGGAAGTATTGCCAACTCCCATAGTTTCATCCCAGTAATGGGGTTTTAGCTGTCATTGCACTGACATTGCACTGACATTGCTGAGCACTGCATCAGTCCCTTGAAGCTTTCCCCACCCTGCTGCAGAACCAAGACTGGGGTAAAAGAGGAGGAATGAATCATGGAATAATTTAGTTTGAAAGCAACCCCTTGTTCATCCGTACCCTAGGGTTCTTTCAACCTACTCTCCAGACCTACTAAGGGGAAAAGAATTTGGTTGCATTAAAACTCATGATAGTACAGGAGATCTGTGGAGTTTCAGGTGTGAAATATGAAATATGAGCTGATAAATTAAGCTTCACCAAGGGCAAGTCCTGTCTTTTTATGATTCAGTTTTATATTACTGAGGTTGTCATTTAGGGTAGAATGTAGTCTTTGCCTAGAAGATCTTTCCAGGTGTCTTCAGGTTTATTTAAAGTTCTTCCTTTTAATGGTGAATGTAATTTCTTTCTGACATTTGGGGGAGAGAGTGATGATGGAGGCAGATTTTACTTGCACCAATGAGCCCAGTGAGACAGGCTCTTTTTTCCTTCTGTAAGTAAAGATTGTTCTCTATTGCTTTATATTAAGCAAGGTAATTAATAAAATTCTCATGTTTATACAAAACATCTGCAGCATCAAACATGAATATGTAGAAGCTTACCAGAATAAACAGCAAAAAAACCAAGTAGTATTAGAAAATGAAAGTCAGTGTCTTTGATTCATGATTACGAATTTGGATAGACCTTCTCTGTTATATCTTAAACAAATAAGATGCAGCTTTGCACCTGAATTTCTACTGTAGAAGGGTTGTACAACATGCATCTCACCCACTGGTTTGAACATTATGGCTGTGATAGTCATGAGACACTGCATAACAAAATTTAGTGTCAGCAGACAGGAGCATCTCTTGTCTTTTGATGGATCCATAGTTGTGCATACAGCAATGGATAGAAACTCATTCTTGGTCTCTGCCCCACTACGTCTCTTCTGTGACTTCAAGTTAATAGAAATAGACAAGAGCACTTCCTGGCCTTATAGGAAAAGTTACAGAGGAGGCTTTCAAGAGCAGTACAAACTTCTCTTCCTGTGGTGGAAGCTTTAGACTAAGATCCTGGTGATGTTGATGAGAGTCAAAGCAAACCAGTGCCAAGTGTCTTGTGGAACATTCTCTGTGTCAGAACTCCAAATAAGTGGCTCGTAAACATTTTCAAAGTAAAATGCTATCTGAGTCTACATAGATTTCAATATATGAATGCATGGTAGGAGAAAGTTAATGAGTCTGTAGTTAAAATGGAAACAGCAGAAGTTTTAGTTACTAGGGAAGCTATGAAAATCATTCATTTCAGGAAGACTTGGATGATAGCCATTTAGCAGATCAAACCTAAGCAAAATGTGTCAGAATCTTCAACAAACCAAAACATGGTGACAGCCAGTACAGGTCAGATGAAACAAAGTGCTGTACTTTGTCTTTTAATCATTTAACTTGAAATGATTTTAAAATGAAAGAGCTTCTTAAATGGGAAGGAAACAAAAAATCTGTCATTTTGAATACAACAAAAGGAAAGAATTAATTTGCTTATTTCTAATCCCAGCGATTCAGGAAATGCACACACTATCAAACTGTTCTGATTTACTACAGTTTGCATTTTTTTCCACAAAAATTGTTGCCCAAAGTGTTTTGCCAGATCTGTGCAATCTTGACTCCCTTAGCTTATGCATAAATCACATGGTATGATGTCTAAACCAAGAACACTGTCTCTTTCCCATTTCAGACTGTAATTGAGAGCAGAAGTCTCCAGGACAGGTTTATTATTTTATATGATTCATAGCTATTGTTCTGTAGAAATCAAAATTTGTTTTACAAGCTGATGACCAAAACTGAATTCAAAGCCTGAATCTCTCTGACAGTCCTTGAAAGTCTTAGAATGGGTTCAGTTCAAATATTAAGACACTTAAAGGTAGGTATATACCTGTATGCATTTGCATATGAGCAAGGTGCCCAGCTTCCATCCTATGTGGTGGAAATTTAGGGCTTGATCAGGCTGCTATCCCACAGTGAGATCCCAGAAGCCTTTTGGTCTCTGAAGACATCATGAAGTCAACAGATTTGACACTTCACTTACAGGACTCACATGCATGTATGAAGGCGGATTATGTGAGATAACACAGGGCATTTCAAACGGCTCTAGATACCTGTGTGCAGACAAATGGTTCAATGCTCTCATTAGTGACATCGTTTCAGTTTAGAGATTTATTTGGTTTACCCTACAGTAGTCAAGCATAGTTTGGCAGCAGCTTGTGTTCAGCTGTCTGCATGAGCTGACCACATCTCTGCCAGCTATATGGGGAGTCTGGAAACCTAGTTCATGTATGGACATGATACGGATAGGTTTCTTACTTTCCTCTATCTTTTGGTGGCACAATTTAGTATTTTATTTTTCATAGTATAACATAAATTATTTTCATCTATATACGTGGCACCAAAGTTTTGCCTCTTCCTTGTGTGCTTATCATATATTAATTACAAAACTTTATTACACTGAAGCTAGAGACTTGAAGTAAAGGCTGTTAACTTAGGAAAAACACCTGTCTCAAAAATATTAAAATTATCCCCTACATAAGCATAGCAGGCAGTGAAAATGCTGTAATTTCCTCCGTTACTTCTTGTTGCTCAGCATGTTTTTGACAATACGGAAGCCGTAATAATGGTTCTATGATGCTGGTGCAGTTTGTATAGTGGGCATGACGTGTTGTGGTATGGAATACCCCTTTGGCTAGTTTGGGTCAGGTGTCCTGTCTCTGCTCCCTTGCAGCTTCTTATGCCCCTCCTCACTGGCAGAGCATGAGATACTGAAAAGTCATTGACCAGGATAAGCATTACTTATCAACAACTAAAACATCGATGTGTTACCAGGACTGTTCTCAGGCTAGAGCTGAAACACAGCACTGCACCAGCTACTAAGAGGGAGAAAAGTTTCTGTTACAGCTGAATCCCGGACAATAGTTTACTGGTAGTCCTCTGCACAAAGGTTCAAGGCTGCTTGATGGTGCAGTTTGGTGTACCAATCTTTAGCAATAGCTGTAGTAGTGGAACACCTTAATAAGAGCTGTTCAAGGCCAGTTTCCAAGGCTGAACATTATCACCCAATGGCTTTGATCAGAGTGGTAGCAAATATTTGCATAAGAACATGCATTTGGATTCAGTCTGCCGTATTTTGTTTACAGCAGTAGCTGTTTGGAATATGGTCCGTCTGAGGTCTACTCTGGAAATTGAGGTTCATGGTTTCCACTAAATCAGCACTCTTACTGGATTCTCCTCCTCTCCTTGTGACTCCATCCTACCGTGTGTGCTGAGTCACCCTGTCTGTCATTCCTTCCCTAGCCATTTTCCTAACAAAACAGTCATCCAAATGCTCCCTTCTCGCACTTTAGCAATTCTGTATTGCTGTCCTGTCCTGCTACATCCATTAGTATTTTTGGTGCAAAGTTTGTTTATCTATACTGCAATTCCTCCTCACTTGCTTTCTTCTGCATCCTTTTTAGCACCAAAGATAAACTGCTCTTTTTCCACTTTCGAGGATCTTCATAACTTAATCCTCATGTAAGTGCCACCTGGTACTAACTGTCTAGTTCTCATGTTTAGATCTGACCAGATCAAGATGCTTTAGTGTCAGAGATAAATTTGACATTAACCAACCTCTTGGTCTCTTCAGACCACTAGCGGGCATGTGCTGGCAACACTGCCTCATTCATTCCTTGCCCTCCTCTAGAAACTACTCTTGGGGCAAGATGTGGCTCCGGCCCTTCAGCCCTTGCCTCTGCCTATGCAGGAGCCTCAGCAGTTAACTTGGGTCTTCTAAATTGTAACCAGGTGTCTATCATCTGGCATTGCAATGCCTCCACTAGGAACCTAATGTCAGAATATGCAGATAGCTCTGCCATGTAGCATATCTCTGTGCATCTGTATCTGCGCGCATAGCATCTGGCTGTGGTTTCTGCAGATTCTGCAGAATTCCTAACACATACCACCAGATTTCAGGAAAAGCTGTAGTCTCCTTAAAAGACTGTAGTCTCTTTACAGCCATAGGTGAATCTCTTGCAATTCCAGACACGCAACTTCAATGGACATTTCTTTTGGTCTGTTTACACAGGATTGCTCTGTCTAAATGTTATCTGTAAGAAGCTAAGGTACTAAGAGTCGAAAGCACAGTAAACAGACCTCATATAATTGACTCTTGCTTGCATCTTTGACAGGTTCCCCTATAATTTTTTCACATCAGCTTTTAATTCTCATAAGGATATTATTCCCTGTTCCAAATTCTTACATCTAGGAAATAAAATAGCCATGAAATGAGTTTGTTCAATGTGGAAGATTTATTTTTAGAAAGCTCCCCCTTTACTCTTTGCCTTTCCTGAGGCTTCATTTTCTTGAGCAGAGCAGTCGAGATTAAATGCCACATAAAGCAGATAGATAGGAAGTCTTTCCCTCAGTGTTAAGGAGCAATTACCATTAAAGGGAGCAAAGGTGAGGTCACCATAGGTCAGGAAGGCCCAGTTCTCTCGCCCACTGATGCAGCTCTGGCCAATGTTCATCATCCTGTGCTTCAAGCCACCCATGCAAGTTCATAGCGCGAGTGATAGAGCTTTGACAGACACCAAATGTTTGTATCTGTCCACAATCCTCTTGCAGGCTCTGATTTACCTTTGAGGTGCTCCATGTGATATAGGCCAGATGTCCACACAGAGCGGGGCTGAGAATGAGCAGGAGAGCTGGCACTGATCTCCCTATAAGCTGAGTGGAATGTGAGACTGGCCATGGCACAGCTGGCACGGGCACATCACAAGGGTGCAAGGATTGGGCCCTGCGCTCCCACCGGCAAGTGCTTCACACAGGGTATTCTCCAGCAGCTCATGTGAGGGCAGAGACCTCCCAAAGCCCTGCAGAACCTGCCAGAAAACCAGTTGTTTCTTGAAAAGTGCTGAGCATATATAGGATGAGCACCTATGAGGGCACATACATTACTTAGGTGACTTACAGAAGTCCCAAGGAAGCTCCACTCATGCTTGCCTTGCTCCTGAACAAAGCGGACCTCTTGCCATACTCCTGGGTGAAGTGGAGCTCTGTCTGACCTTCTCCATTCTGTGGTCTTTAATGATGTCCTTGTGGATGGTTCTGTATCTCGAGTCTACAGTTACTGGAGACAGTGAAACATTTAAACCCTTTCCAATTAACTATTACACAAATGTCACTAAGAAATGATCTCGTGGCTCCTCACACTGAAGATCTCTCAGGAGTGATTCAGTCAGCCAAGGTGTTTTAATCTTTCAAACCCTCTATGGAATGCTGCTATCTGATCAGGTGGCCTTCAGAAGTTACTGCCATCTTCAGCAAGATCAGTAGTGTCTGCAGGATCTTCTTATTGGTGAGTTATGTAAAATGAACTTCTAATTTTAAAATCTGTGGTTCTTTAGTGCATTGCTCTGAAGTGACCTCTCACTCCTTTCATAACACATGGGCCACTGAAGATCATTTGAAGTGTGTCCCACTGAGCTGTTTTTCTTGGCAGAAAACAAAGTCAACAACAGTTAGCAAGGTGGGTATTTACATTGACAGCAGTCCATTTAGCAACATGTAACCTTTTTATTGTTTAATTCTAAGGTAATTATAAGGCAGTGACTGCTTTTACCACCAAATCTACTGTATGCAGCTATCTGAAGAGTGACAGAATGCAGGCACAATTATGATCAAGCCCTCTCTGTGTTCTGTTTAACTGTGTTGCCCTTATGGTGGTGTAAATAAAAACAGATTTTGGCCCTATCTTCAGGCTGCTGACATGAGACTGCAGCACTCCGTGCAGTTCATAAATGGTAAATTACTATTTATGCTGCTACAGCTATCCATTTACACCAAGACCATGAATAATATCTTTTGAAGCACTCCACTGACAACTGAGCTACAGTTTTCACTAAAAAATCATTTAATGCTTTCAGAAAAAAATATCCCATGACTTTTCCTCTTTTTCCTTCCTCTTTACTTCTGCTTTTCCCTTCAGAAACTTGTGTGAAAGGTCTTGCACCAGTTCACCCTGATATTTCTGCAGTAAAATACAAAAACAGTTCTAGAAGTTCAGGTAGTGGCTGAAAATCTTTGCTCAAACCTGCAGTCACCAAACCCACTGCTGACAAGCTGAAGAGTGACTGCTTGAATTAGTGGCAGCTCTGCTACTATGTACCTACAGTTTTTCTTCTGTTGGAGCCCAGAAGTGCTGCAGTTTTGACTGAGAAGAGCCGCGCTTTGCACACAGCTTTGGACCTCAGCCCATCAGAATCCACAGACCAGGAGGTCCTCTCCCTCTGCCGCTGGGTAGCTCCTCAAAGCAAGCCTTGCAGATCAAGTCCCCACATAATGCAATGGCAACTTCCTTTTAACATTCTGGTAGGATGGTTTTAGCTTCAGCCTGTCAAGCAGTTTAATGGAGCAGCCTGACAGAAGCAGATGATTCTGCCTGGGGTAGTTGTACATGACCCTTAACAACCAGCAAAGGCTTCTCCTGAGGTAGTTTCTCTGTGGATGAACCCTAGCTGGTGAGCAACAGCTATGGCCAACGTGGTTTCAGACATGTAAAACTGTATTCTGATAAACTGCCTTGTTTCATTAGCAATGTCATCGTGTCACCTCCAAGAACTCCATGATGACCTGAAGATTTCTTCCAGCCAGAAAACTGCAAAGCACTTACACTGCCTATATCCCACCAGCTCAGCCAAAATGCCTCCTTCTGCTGGGTTATGAGCCACCTGCTCTCAATCAGATGCCTGTGTCTTGCTCTTTATCCAAAGATGACTTTGCAGAGGCACCTGGATAGCCTCAAGCAGAGCTCACCTGGGTC
This sequence comes from Psilopsiagon aurifrons, assembly GCA_025447955.1. NCBI lineage: Eukaryota > Metazoa > Chordata > Aves > Psittaciformes > Psittacidae > Psilopsiagon > Psilopsiagon aurifrons. The sequence goes on from JAOEHY010050281.1 coordinate 10,670, forward strand.
CAAAAAAGCTTAAGTACTTAAACTCCTTGGTGTGCCTAATCTATAATGTGCTTGTAATCTTCCTCGGGTGGTGTCTCTTGCTCTTACTCACCCTTTACAAGACAACTACAGTGTTAGAATCATTGCCTGAAGTGTAGGAGAGACTAGACTTAGTGCCCTCCTCTACCTCAGGGGCTCCAATCCTGTATCAAGAGTTTATCTTTTCTCAGCTAACAGAGCACTTCAGCTGTAGAGGCACCATCAGGGAGTCATGTAAATTGTCTTGTTGATTCTGTTCCAGGCTACAGATACCTAAGAAAAGGCATGAATCCCTGAGCTAACCTAATGGTTAGGGTTCATGTTGGGGGTTAAGGTCTTTGCCCCCCTTCTGCCCATATATCTTTATATATTCTACCTAGTAAGTGCGTATTGTGAAATACTCATGCAACCCATGGCGCAGGCTGCCTCCCCAAGCACCTGGATCTGCCCAATATTTTTGTAATTGCTCTTATGGCCTTTAGTCTTACTTTTTTTGTTCTTCTGTCATAGGAAGAGTATTCCTGTTAGGAGAGGCACTGTAGAGAACTGCGCTGTTACAACCTTGTGGTTGTCCATGACCTTGGCAAGGCAAGCGACTATTGATTGCTGAAGAATTTGATAACATAAGCTGAGACATAGCAGCCACAGACTTTGCACTCTTTTCTCCCCTTACTTGCATCTGTGCGACCCTGGTAACAGGAGTTTAACTGAGGTAGCAGCCATGGCAGCAAACCAAAATGCTTGTATATAGCCCAATTTAGAAAAAGAAGAAATCCTTATCCAACGCCATTCAGACTGTTCATCTCTATGTCTTTTGTCATTAACTGGAAGTGTAGTCAGGGGGTTATACTGTATCTTTTCAGCTGCATAACACTAGGTCAGCATTAAAAAGTGTCATTGCTCTGCAGAGTTCCCTGAAGACATATTGGTATACCCCTCTAAACAGTTTCAGAACTGGGCAGAAAGAGCTGGTTGCCTCTGTTGTTTTATACACTCAATATCAATCCACAGGTTATAGGTCCAGCCATACATGGAGAATTGCTAGCAATCTTCCATGTTTTTCTTACACTTGGCTAGCTGAAAGTCAGATCAGCTCTAGGAGCTACTGAGTACTTGAATTTTTCATAAACCAGGGGAGCAAAACAAGACATTAAACCACAATCTGGAGCAGTCAGCTAGAAGGAGACAAGAAGATGTAAAAGAAGGCTTAAATTTTGAGGGAACCTAGAATTAGTTTAGCAGTATTTTTCTTATCTTTTTTTTTATTCTATTACAATTCTGTCTTGAATTCCTTTTCATCAAGGAAGGGTATTTTGCTTAAATTGTTGCATAGCTTTGCTACCCTCCAAAATGGGTGTTTTAAGCAGGACTTGGTTAAGAAAGGGGGAGTATATATTCTAATGGTAATAATATCTGCCAAGGGACATGTAATTATGGCTTTCAGGCGTTCTCTAAGCCACTGCTAGCTTGCTTTGAATGTGCTATTTACAAATGCATATAAGTCGTGCCAAAATACAGTTGACAGAGGTATGAAACCAAGCTGTACCTAAAGAGTGGATACTTCCCTTACCAAGAGAACCTGAGTTATAATTCAAACCCACTTGAATTATACGTAATAGTTTAATTTTATACATATTGCAAGTAGTAACAAATTGGTGTTCTCTGTTCTCCTTTGAAAATGAAAAAAGATTAAATAAAATTACAAAGACAACACAGCTAATAAATAATCACACACTACTGAATCTTTTTATTTACCCTTGAATACTTAGCACAATGGATAGTGAGAAGAGACACAGATATATAATTCAAAGCAGTTCTAGGACTCAATCTGAAATTCCATGTGTAAGGAAAGCTCTATCAGCTAGATTGGATGTCTAGCCAAAATGTGAAATTTGAGAGTATCTAATAGTCCTGTGTCTCATCTTCTGTGAGGAGGCTTACTTCTGAGTCAAAGACAAAAGGTCAGACCATAAGTCCTTAGGAACAAAAATAGGATAACAACAATATTTCAAGTCCATTTGATCTTTTCATTGGCAGATAAGAAAACTTTCTCTTTTAGCCTGAAGATGTTTCATTAAAGAATGGACCTCTGTGACATCCATCCCTCATTTGGAGCAAAAAAGGACCGGGATGTTACAGAGAAACAAATTATATTATCGCTGGAGCAACTGCTCTTACGGAGATGCCACACTAAAAATGAAATGTGTGGGCATACTACCCATGATAACTCTAATGGAATTAGACTAGAAAGACATAAGGAGTAAGACCAGTGGAGGCTGACGGAAATACGGAGGTCACATAATGGTGCAAAACCCATGGTGACTATTTATCCCCATACTGACATTTGAGCTGGCTAGTTTAAAGCTGAGTTAGGGGGCTTTGGATGAGTGCATAAATCTTTGATAATGTTAAGACATTAAAATGACAAACAGTCTAGAGATGCATTTGGTTTAGCCAATATCTTTAATTTTAATACAGTTACAACTTTCTGAAAAGAAGTATATTACAATGAATATAATACAAGTTTGCAGTGTCACTAAAACGTGAACAATTTTGTAGGTTTTCTTCAAGTCTTTTTCTAGGTTTTCATAAAACCATAAAGGCACTTCCCTAGGAAACTCTCCCCTCCCCACTATGAATCTGCCTTTCTATACAACAAAAGCTTTATTTCACCAGCAGGGAGAACCACTACCCCCAACATTTCAATTATAAGAAAGAATAAGTTTCAACGGTAGCTGAATTTTGGTAATTCTTTTGAATTAGCTGATGAAATTCTCACCATCTCTGGGAAGGTATTTGCTGACAGAAAAAAAGAGAAAAGAACTACTGTACACACAATTCAAATCTTAACTTGCATTTCAAAATGGTTGGTGAAAGGGGAGACATTTGCTTCAACACAGTGCATTAAACCCCATGCATGCTGGTACCATAATGGTTTATATTATACATTTTCCATTAGGCGAATTACCTTCATAGAGATTTTCCCCCAAGGCTTGCAATGTTTTATTTGCATATATATAAAAAATATACATGTAGTATATGTTATATAGTGCGCTTCTATAGTACATAGTTTACATATATGATATAATATATATACTCATAGGCATTTCAGTCTATACCTGAAGTCAATGTCATTGACTGGTTGCAAAATACCCAGTCCTGCACGGGATTGATCTAAAGAAGGACATTGCACATCATTGTCCACAAGCTCTATCTCAAGATATGAAAAAATTAAAGCCAGAAACTGTTTAATTTCATGGACAGCAAATAACCTGCCGGGGCATTTTGCTGTGCCTGTCCCAAATGGCATATAGTAATACTTCAGTTTGCGACCACTGTGGTAGAAGTCAGTCTTCTCTTTTCCATCCTCATTCAGAAAGCGATCATATTTGAATGTCTGTAATTAAACCCACAAAAGAGTTAACTGATATTTGAATACCTTCAAAGAGAGATAATCCCATTAAGACACAAAATGCAGGATGGGAAAGAAGAGCCTCTAGCAGTAAGCTTATTATAGTAGTGCCCTGCCCAATGGTAGTGTTTTGGAGAGGATAGTTCCTGAGAAGTTCTGGTATGTGGGACATGATCCCAGGTTCTTTGCTGGTAACTCTCCTTTTCTTTTATGACTGTCTTTAAGTTATAACCTCCATCCTTGTTCATGCAGCAGAACTGAAAGATTTCTCACTCTGTGCCTTTGGGAAATATCCTTGTCCTCCCTCAACTGCTCACAATGGCGATTTTTCCTCACCAAAGAAGGCAGTAAGTACAAGGCTATCTGGGGCTGGCAACACATATTCTGATTATACTGAAATACGTTTTGCATATAGTGCTTGCACCAACTTTATTCTCTTTCTTGCCTATCATTACGCATCCAGGTGTAAGAACAGACTGGAGTTCAACAGCAAACCAGCAACTGGGCACCCCTAAAAAATGCTCTATTTAGAGGCATATCAGCTTCTGCTAGAGCTCAGAGCTTAATGCACTTTAATAAATACTTACCAAGGGATCAGCATATATTTCTGGATCAAAATGCAACAGTTGAGGATAAAGAGCTACAATATCATCCCTGCGAATGTTGTAAAAATCATTCTCTAAGTGCAAAGTGAAATCCTCCTTGGCAATTCGGAATGTCATGGAGGCACTCGATAGCCTCATTGCCTCTTTGATGATGCTGTCTGTGGGGAGAAGAAAAGGAACGATTACTGTGGACATAGTATATCCTTGTGGGAGGTCCTTGATCAAAACCTGCATTTAATGGAAGAAATATTTTAACCATAACTTTCTAAATGCCTAAGAAGGTATCTTTCTCATTTCTTTTTAGCATTATTATTCCTTCTGCAGATAACACTGAGAACTTACAGTTTATGTAACAGAATACTTGAAAGTGAGACACATTTTTACTCTGAGATAAAGAACAAACCACTCAAAACTGGAAATGTAACAAGAAGCAGAAACACTGCAGTGATTAGGATTATCTGAAACTTTAAGAGGCGATGCATTGAAACCTATGCTGGGAGAAAGGAACTTGTGGGAGGTTTGTTTAATTTTTAATATAGCAAAAAATATATTTTTAAAAAACAACAGTAGTTAAAAGGTGTCATTTTCAAAACTCTCTTTAACTTGGACACTTTTGAAAAATATGCCTATAATTTGAAAAACGTGAAGAAGAAATAAAAGTTATCAGAAGATTCTGCTTCACATCATCAGAACAAGGATATAAAATTTGGCAACATACTTTTATTTGAGCTAAAGTCATTATAAAAACCCCCATGGTTCTGAATTATCCAGGGGTCTCCAGTACTATATTATGCAGCAGTATGACAGTATTTAGACATGCCATTACCAAGAAAAAGTGCTATTCAAGTGCACTTTGATACTGTCAGTACAACCTGGGGCATTGGGAAGACTGATTTTGTTGGCTATTGTTAAAGTGCATATAGGGTTTTTTCCTAGTGGCTGTTAGCTAATTCCATAGTAATTCCATAGCAAGCATTTATATGGTAATAAATAGGAGACTCTGAAAATTGTGGTGTCATTTCTGATACTCCTGCATAAAATAATCATACCTAGCACTGGCATATTATCCAGCTGTTTTCGGTTCAAGGAAATGTGTTTGCCATCGAAGCTGACCTCACCGTCACTTTCCAAAATACTTTGCACTTCTTTGGTAGCAGCTTTCATTGCTTCTGGGTTCCTAAGACAAAACCAGCAGAACTATAGTATAATTTTACACTTAAGGATGCTTTAAAAAGGGTGTGTTTCCTTAAACTTTTTTCCTGACTAAACTTTAGTTTGCCAGATGACAAGTACCTTTTAAAATGGTAATATTGCAGCAAAATGCTGCAATTACACTTTTTCATGTCTTGGCAAAGGTATGATAGCTTCAAAAAAAGGAAAAGAACCTCAAGTATTTGATTCTGTCTCCAGTGCCAAGTGGGACAGAACTGATGCGCACAACAGGTAATAAACAGTAATGTCACTAAAAAGTAATGCCAAGCATAAGAAATAAAGCGATCAGTTGTAGATTAGGAAATAGCCTCACTGTGGGTAGAATGTTTAGGAACAGGATAATAGATCAGTTTTATAACATCACTTATCCTGGATGATGTCCACGACATGATAGCAATATTCTGTCTAGCTGAAAAAGATCTTCCTAATAAGAAAAGTCCACAAAGTATCCTTCACTCTCCAGAGTTTCTTACAGACATGGAATGTATGAGCTATGGTGAAATAATAATATAGGATGTAATAGTGTCCTGCTGAATGCACAATAAAACAGGCTTTTAAAAGACTCCAAGGCCAGATAGACCTAAATCCAATGGATTCTTGGAGTGCAAAATACTAGAGAACCTCAGATACTAGCACTGGCAGGTCAATATAAGGGTGCAAGCCACTGGCTAAATAACAACATTAGCAGTTTAGATACATTCTTAAGAGTTAGTTATGCTGAGGTGGATTATACTGCACAGACTCCCACTCTAAAATGGACAGTTAATAATATTATCTGAACTGTGCATCCTCTCATGAGTAAAAAGCTCAACTGCAACTTCAATAGTATCTATAAATGTAGAAACTATTTTCTACTAAGTATCTGTGAAAACAATAATGAAGTTAAAGCTCATTTTTCCAGCTCTAGTGAGGTGGTCTAAAATTGTCCAGTTACACAGGGAGCCTTCCATACAATTAATGTTCTGACTGCAACCAGCACTTTTAATATCATATCGTATCATATCATATCATATCATACCATATCATATCATATAGATTTACTTCAAAGCTTTCTTGGCAAAGTGCAGCATTGCCCTAGAGTGTTTGTTGGGTTTTTTTAAATACTTCTACAGAAGACTTACTTAAGGAGATAGAACAAGCTCCAAAACGTGGCAGGAATGGTGTTCGCTTGAGAGGCCCAAAGCACTGCCACATGGGTCTTTGCTTTTTCCGTGTCATCGAAGGTTGACAGAGTGTCATTCAGGAACATGCGGAGGGTGACAAGCTCAGAAAGGTTGTCCCTCTTCAGGAGGTTCTCATGGAGGAGTGCCTCTCCCAGCTTCTCACGTGCGCTGTGGGCACTCTTGAAGAGGCAGATAGGCAGCCCAGCCACGAGGGCTGGAAAGATCCTATCAAATTCCTTGAAGTTTTCAAGGGCATTTAGAATATGAACTCTCTCATTTTCTTGCTTTGATGATAGTTTTTTGTCATTATTTAAATTGAATTCTTTACCAAAAAGTGTCAAAAAGCCAGACTCGAACATTACCTGGCAACAGAATGTATAAAGTCCTTCTGTCACCCAGGTATTAGACTGAAGTTTGGACATTCTTGACTGCAGCATTGCATACTGTAGGTTTTCCATCATTGCTTCAATGAGGGCATCTAAGGCATTACCTTGAAGGGTTCTAATGAAAGTCTGGTGAAAATTTTCAGTGGTGTTTCCTTCTGCTGGGTCAAGGCTGCCATGCCCAAAAGCCTGTCACAAAAGAAATTGTATACATGATAAATAAGGCCTGTCATAACCTTGATGACAAAGTCTACCAGAAATGAAAGACAACATATTATAGCTTACTAGAGGGAAGCTTAATAAGGGCTATTAACAGTAGAACTGATACTTTCTCTGTGAAAGCAGTGACGTAGGCAAATGAAAATACATTTTAATAGATGCTTACTAATAGATCCACGTGACACCAACAGGACCCTTTCTGCCTACTTCAGGAAGAGTTTGACTGAGCTGCTATTGTGTTGCATCATTTTTTCAGGCATTAGGTCTGACTCTTCCATAGTAGTGAGAACCCCCGGAGGAAATTATCAGCTTCAGCAAGCTGTATTATCATTCTGCAGATGGTGTTAACTGTATTTCTGCTTTAGCAATTTGGTATACTTCACGCCCAAATAATGTCATTCTTGGACAATCTAAATCACCACATATTTAATTTTCATTAAGGAGAAGGAAAAAAAGAGCCGGGTGTTTTAAAACAATAAAAGCTCAGTAATGTGAAAACGATTCTATTTCAAAGGCACAGTTATGCTATCAGGATTGACTAGGTAAGTCTGTCCTGCCAACAGATACTTTGCATTTTAGATATAAAAAACATTTTTAAAGGGGTACCTTGGCAGAAGTAGCAAAATGGAACTTTTTCCAGTCCAAGTGTTTTCCCTGGCGGATCAATGCATGGTATGAAAATGGGTCGGTGAGGAAATGAATGTATTTCCCTGCTACTTGGCAAGTGAAAATGTGACCATGCTTCTTCTGCTTTTCTCTGAGGAATTCAAGGGGATTGGCACCAAACTGCAAGGCACAGCCCAGGTATGGAAGGAACCCATTTTCAAGTGGTGGTTCACCTTGTCGCCTACAAAACACAAAGCAATCTGAATCTACAAGTATGTTTAAAGAGCTTTTCTCCAAGACTACCAGGTAAGCAAAACACTGAGGTAATTTTTAATGTGGAAAAAATGCTAAACCCTGCTTTTCTCCAAACAAATAGTATACTGATAAATAATTTTTCTCCCCTTCAAGGACTAAGCCTTTTGTGAGGTCTACAGTAGAATAACTTTATGGGAGAATAACCTTAACAGCCTTTATTATAATAAACATAATAAACCACAGCTTGATTATATCATCTTTCTTTTCCTTAGATTAGGAATACATTTTTCACCTGTTTAAATTCAGAATTGTTGACTTTAGCTAACATGCACAGTTATGAAATTGTTCTGTAAATGAATAATGCACCCCACTAATATTGTCTGATACATTTCTGGGCAATGGCATCCACAATTCAATTTGAATACCAAAGGTAACAGCCTTGTAGTGCAGAAAGGATGTTATTGGCCTATCCCATTTGGATCAGATCTTGCTGAAAACAGTGGGAATTTTGCTATGATCTTCAGTAAGCACAGGAGTTTGTCCTCTGCCAGTGTCATTAAGTGAAACATATGTTTAAGGTGAAGCATATGCTCCAGTGGTACATTTTACAGAGTCAGAAAACTACTTTCCTGCATAAGGACACCATAGCTGCTAAAATAACTTTCAGGTAATACTTCAGCTTAATACCAGTAAATTCCTTATATTTATTACCTGAATTTACTGTTTGTTATCTGCATTTCACTATTTTCATCTTTTTTATTAAACTTTTTAAACTAAAACAAGAAAATAACTGCTGAAAAATATGAAATGACAATAGGTAAGCAAATTACTTGCTCCTTATGCAAATAGGCCAGCAGGATAAATGTTTTTAAGGAACATATATTTGACATAGTAAGGTTCATAAATATTACCTTTATTAAACTGTGTTACTAGCTATGATAGATTGATAATATGAAAATGTTGGTAAGTAGGTATTACACTATAATTAGATATAAGTGGATATTATCTGTGATTACAGTACTATAGCTCAGTACTTTAGGAAATTTGGACATGCATATTCATATTTTAATTACCTCATTTATGCATAGATTTGTATTTATAGATATGTCTAGGCATTAACTCACTATTGTTAAAAAGACCATACACAAATATCCTGTTGTAACATAAATCTCTCAGACCAAACAAATGTACAAAGTATATCTGACAGAAATAAAGGCCAGGTACACTGAGATGCATTTACAAAAAGATTTCTTACCTCCTCCTCCTCCCTAGAAGAAACAAACACCCACAGCAGAGTATTAGCACTGTTCCCCAGATCCATGACGCTATGAACATTTCTGGTAATGCCCAAAAACTTCCCAGTGGAAAACTGCTAACTACCAGTATGGCAGGAGTGGTGACTGAGAATGATACAGAAGACGGGTCATGATTTATATACCATAGGTGCACTGTCATACCTAATGGCATTCGATCAACCTAGCAAGCTATTGATTAACCATTTCTGGAGAGAGCCTGTTTCATCTCTGTTCTCACACTTTTCTGCAGAGAGCTCCACTGGATTGATGGAGGCAGTTGCAGACATGGCCTTGAGCTAATGTCACATATCAGTAGTGGTTCCAAAGTAATCAAACAACTGTAATAGTTGATAATTTGAAGGTCTGTCAGGTGTGTTTTGATTTGCTCTGCATATTTACCAATTGCAGTTTATAGTTCAAGTTTAGCAATATACGAAATGCTAACTGACAGGTGTCCAGGGGAGTCAGATTGGGCTAAAAGGCTGCGTTCAGGTTGTCCTTCAGCTGCCAGCATGTTCCCCTCAACCCCTCCTTCTTGTGGACTGTCAACCCTGGCACTGGGTATGCGACTGCAAGAGGGAATGGCAGGGGTTCATCTGTGGGCAAAGGTATGGCTTCGGAGATGGGCTTACTCGCCCTCACATTTCACTGGTTGAAAGAGAAAAATGGGTTTTCTATAATGCAGTGTGAGAGAGAAGAAACCAGGATTAGACAATCACATTTCTTTTATTTTGTTTTGCTTGGTTGGTTGGTTTTGTTTGTGGGTTTTTGTTTTGGTTTGTTTTGGTTTTTATCGTCCTTGAATCACCTTTTATTTTCCCATTAAATCTTTTTCCCTCTCTGTTTCTTACTAGTGAGAATTCAAACACTGGCTTGCCTTTAGCTGAGGCAGCAGACAGTGATCTCTCATTAGTCAGGGCCTAATATGTTTCCAAGGGGTTTAGTCACTTTTTCAGGCTCACTTTTGTAGGCTTACTTTTGTATCAGTACTTGCTGGTATCCCTACAGCTGTGTGATAAACCAGTAAAGACTTGGTCCTGTTTGCTGTCCAAACTGAACACTCCACTGAAGGCTCTGAGCTGCAAATCTGGCAGATAGGAATATTGTCCTGGCTTCAAACCAGCGGAGGCAGAGAGGCACAGGGTAACTTTGTGCACATGCCATTACATTTGAGGCAATTTTTAAGTTCCTATACTGAAAAAAAAAAAAGCTCTTTGTACAGCACTGAGGTTTGCCCTCACTTGATCTAAATGTCAACTCCTTTTGTGTGCCAGCTCAAAATCTATTCCCTCACCTCATTTTCACTTAAGCACAGGTGTTTCTTTGTTTTCCTAGGAAAACTGTTTTTCATCAGCTGAATTTAGCTTGTTATAACAGAATTGCTTTATAAAAGCAATTTCCTGCTTGTTTCCATTATGGGAAATTTCAGTTCTGGGTGTTATCTTTGACTACATGCTATCATCTCCTCACCTCCTCATCCTAAATAATTATGTTACTTTTATTATGTTTGCTTCTAATTCTTATTGCATGTATAAGTCTCAGCCTTATATCCCTTATGTGGCAGTACCCTTGATAAATGACTATAGTCAGCAGAGCTGCTCTTGCATAGTTTAAAGTGTTTCCTAGCTCTAGATCTTCTCCCATCTCGGTTCTTAAAAAGGCCAATCTACAACCCCAAAGCCAGACAGTACCATAGTAGGCTGCAGCCTGTGACCAATGTCCTTGTGATAAATGTAAGCAGGGGTGTTGTCTGCCACAGATACTGGCACAGATTCAGCAGGTGAAAAGTGTGAATCTCCTTTCTTTTATACAAGTGGGCATTAGGCTTTCCTGATTTTTAGCAGCACCAGTAGAGTGCCCTGATATTCTGGATATGGTATTTCAGTGCTCTTTAGTTTCAGACAAAGATATGACATCTGGCTGGATACTGGGTCCCATTTCACACTGTCAAAGCTCAGGCAGTTGCCACCAACCTGTACAGCACGGATTGAAAGCACCATGTTATTGCACTTATTGACAGGTATTACATTTTCTGCAGCATGTTATGTGTCGTGTATGAGGTTGACTCTCTTCCCCAGGCCAGAAGAGCAACTCACAGGAGTTACGGATGCAGCCAGAAACAACATAATGACTCGTTTTACCCTGGCTTTGTGAAGCAGAATCCTGGCATAAAAGGTAGGAATAATAGTGCAAAGAACTGACACGACTTGGCATCAAGACTCACCTCAGGACAATGATATCAGCAGAAATAAAGAACCACGTATCTTTGAATGTATAAGCCTTTGTCATTGAAGGTTTGAATATGGGTGTTCATCCCTTAAGAATAGTAGAGAAACTCGGCAATGCACTGGATGGTGGTTAGAAAACACAAAACCTTTAAACAACTGTCATTTGACCTTTTGATTAAGCCCTAGTGCATACTGAACTAGTACTAGTCCAAAAAGGGCAACTCAAGAGGATGTGGCTGCACACAAGGTAGTGTGCTGGTGTTTTACCCAGGATGATGTGTTTAGTACCTACTTCCACTTCAGCCTGGCTGCCCACACCAGCTGCAAGGTCAGCAGAGATACGGCTCTGTTTGTGCCTTCGTGGCCATGACTTGTACTGAGACTGATGCTTGGTTATATTGCACAACTTTCCCCAGAAGGGCACCAAGACATTTTCACCTAGCTATGCCCACTAGCTATGGGCAAAGGCTGCCAGCAGCACTCTGATCTGTCACGTCTGCTCCAGCCCCTGAAGTATGTTTGGTTGTGGTCTCTGAGGAGCCAAAACTGCTCCCATAAAGCAAACAGGCCCAGCTCATATCCATGTGATTCCTGAAGCCTAAGAGAAGCCTTTTGGCTTGCTTTGCACAGAAGCAACACTAGTTGTGTCCAAACCCCAGCTTCCATCTCCTGTATTGTAGCTATATGGCTTTCTACAGTCATGTTCCATATGTGGTATTCAAACAGACAGTAATAGATAGGCCAAGCTGAGGCAAATAGTTGTGTTTTTTTCCAGTGTTCATAATTTGGGAGCACTGGTGACAGAAGGGTGTGATGGAGTTAGGAGAGGCTGCTGATTATATTTGGCAGTAAATAACAAAGTTGCACACAGCTAACCATAAAAAACATTTATTCACTGGGAGTAAATAAAGGGTATACCCTGTAAATAAATTATTGACTGTTTTCTTTTGCATGTGTTGCAAGAACAGTGTTAGTATCAATACATGTCATCAACAGATGAAAACCACACAAAAAAACTCCAGCTTGGCAGTGTGGAGGCAGCCCTGCAATTAACAGAGTAGGAGCAGACTGATGTGCCACAGCCAGGAGGCATAATTCCAGCCATGAATCATATCTGCAGCTATGAAACATGTAAAATATACCTCAGAAAGGTAAAGCAATATGAAAGATTAAACAAGAAATTGCACAGCATAGCTGTTTGTAGCTCAGAACCTTTTGCAGGCAGAAAACTGCTAATAAATAACTACATGCCACCACCTACTGGTAAACGTTTTTTAATAGCACTTGTGTTTTTACAGCAGTCATAGAACTGTGCTAGTCAGAATTTGCGTCTTGTTTCTATAAAAGAAAAAAAGGTATTTATTTTAGGTGCATAAGTATTTTTTCTTTGCATCTACATACATGTAAATACATGTAAATAGCTTTTATGAAAGCTCAAATACTCCTAGTTTCTGGGGAAGGGTAACTTAGGTTTGTTCAGGGTGGGGGTGTTTTGAAGGCTGTTGTTTGCTTTTTCTGCACTGATATGCTGGGTAAGACTGCTAAGGCTGCTGAAGGCAGAGCTGAAAACCTGACTTTTCTGAGATCACTGTGAATGTTGCTGTTATTATAACAGGATTAGGGTTTTACTTTTCTCCAGCCATGAGAAGCAGCTATTTTCAGGGAGGAATGATGCCTGTCATCACATAGGATCCTGTACTGAGGGGACAGTCCAGAAACTGAAGGTCCTTGACTAGCATCGCTGTTCACTTGAGGCAGCCCCATGCATTTAGAAACTAGAAAGTATCAGCAATGCTCCTGGCACAAAGGAGAGAAAGCTGGCTGCTGTGTCCACCAGCAATACCAGACCTGCCCTCCCACCATGTAGTGTCATTGGCCAGCCTGCCTTCACCATGGTTTCCAGCTGTGTTTTGGCAAAGACCTGCCATCACAGAGAGAGGTTAATGCCACAGAAGCCATTAAGTCCTCATTTGATGAGGCCACATTAATGACTCATCTTCACTGCATTCCGTTTTTTCTGTGCTTCCCCTTGATGAAAAATTACTACTGGGAACGGAATTACAGCACCTCTTGATCACTGCCACTTCTGATCCCATCTTACTTTCTCTGTCATTTTAGAACTTTGTTGAAAGAGCATAAACTAGCTGCTGTTATCATGGGATCATGCCAGAAATATGGTATCTTCCTCAGAGAGACTGTAATCCCAAAACAAAATCTAACATCCCTACCTGGATTCACCTTTTCCCTAGTTTTCTTGGTTAACTTGAAAAGGTGGAAGTCTTGTATACCTAAAGAAGAATGGAGTATCTAAAAGAATATGAGTAAAACAATATTAAAGATGCTGCAGAGACTAATGCCAATCAGTTTAATTATTTAATGATCTATACAACTGACAGTAAATTCATGCTGCTAATGTAAATGTGAAGTAAATACATACTAATCATTCTACAGCTCTATTTTAGCAACTGTTGTGGTTGTTCAAAGGGCAGATTTTACTTACCTTTTACTCAGTCTTCTGCAAAATTGGTGAGTCATCTCTCTCCAGGAAAATAGTGTGCTCAGATTTCTTTTTTGGTTTTTTTTTCATTATTATTTGCTTTTCAATAGATTGTTTAAGGCAGTCTGGTAGAAATACAACTTTTCTGTAATCTGGTATCTTTGTAAGATCTTTGACCCTCCCATGTTCTTCACCATGAAGCACTCTGCATATATACAATGCCTTCTATCTGCATTAGGACAATCGACATTGGGGGGTTATAAAGTTGGGTGGGTTTGAGAACTGGGTTTATTTGCATCCTGTCTCAGGACAACTGCACCTGAGCATTTAAATAATATGTACAGATGTATCCTCTAATGACTGAGTTAATATTTACATCTGTACCTTAGAGTATCCTCTGAATGTGCTCATATATGAAATAATTAACTTTGCTTGCTTACACCTTATCAGTCCATTTTCTCTCTGGGATTTTCTTTGTTCCTTTGCAATGTCCCTTCAAAACCCTTCTGTCAAAACCTGTAGCTTGCAATGCCACTATCTTTCCTTTAAGCATTATAAACTAAATATCATTAGCAAATACCATCCCTTCATTTGAATGAGAGTATTATAATAACATGTTGCATCCTGGTATGACAGGTTTCCTTAAAACTGTAGAAAAGAGAGCTATTCAACCTATGGTTGCTAGTAACTACTGAGAATATTAAGGTTTAATTAAGTTACTTTTTCTAGGTATTGCAGAGAAGAAACTGTAAAGAAAGAGAGCAATTATGAAAGCAGAGACAAAAGAAAACTGAGATGGGAACCCTAGCAAAGAAAGGAAATGGATGCAAAATGAACCATGAGGAGTCACCAACACTCACTCAGTGCAGCAAACGGCATCTTCTTAAAGCTGTTGGCTGTTTATTTTTTTTTAACTCTGGAGTTGAATTGTATGATTTGATAACAAAACAGCAGCTTCTGTATTATCCCATTACACCTAAAAGCCTAATTGCACATACTCAAAATACTGAACTGGGAGAATAAAAAGCTCAGATGTGATTACAGAAATTATGCAGCTCACTACTACCAAATAATTATTTGGAGAAAGGTGGTTAGGTAACGAGCCAGCAGCAGATTAGTACAGTGTAATTGTCTGGATGAAAATGACAAGCTATCCTGGGCTGCCCCAGCAGATGGAGCAGGGAGTGTAACGGCACCTTCTGCCTCCCTTTGCTTGCCTTTGCTTTGCTTTGCCTCTTTCTATTTATTTATTTATGTATTTAAAAAAAAAAAAAAAAAAAAAAAGAAGTGCACTGTCCAGTTTCCCACACGCCACCATAGGTTACTAGTTACTCTTTTGCACCTTGTTGCATGCATTCATCTGCCTGAGTTAGCTTTCCATTGTGTTGTACCTCTGAATTCATGTGCTCTACTTCATCATACTCACAACTCACTTTATGTCTCCATTTAGAAGCCACAGCGATTGAGAGGTAGGAAGGTCTCCATACGTCCAAGTTTATGTCAGCAGTAGCAAGTGGTGTTATGACAACCAGAGTGGATATGTAGAGTGAAATGGTGCCGAAGATATGATGTCCCCTCTATCCATATTTTTGAGGTTTATTCCTTCTGTCTTCACACTAGCTCTCTGGTGCAATGGACTGAATAGTCACAAGCAGAACAGACTAGATGTCCTCCTGTATTGCAAAGGTTTACATCCATCTAAAATTAAAAAATGTGCTTTGTAAAGTCCAAGCCTGCCTCACCAGATGCAAACCAAATCACTGAAAGAGGGAACATCTGGAAGGTTTGCTTTGCACTCCTGATCCAAACTAAAATGCTAAAATATGTATGCCAAGTTTATTTCTACAAGCATATGTAAGACCTTTCCTCTTTTTACCTACATCTCCAAGTAAGATAGTATTGCATGACATCGAAACCTCACAGTTGTCAGGGAGAATAGAAAAGCTGACCAAGCAAGTTGAAACAAAGGCTCCGAAGTGGCAAAGATGCTTAACCACCAACAAGCAAGTACCAAATCCTTTCCCAGATACCTTGGCTCTTGGTTTATCATACACTTTAAATAGAGACCAAAGGACAGGAAGAGAGAAGGGCTGGCTGTTCTGCTGTTCTTCACCCCAAGGCAGCCATCTAGATGAAATCAAACTGGTTTTATCTTTGACAGACTGGAAGATAGCTGAAAGGCTTTGAAAAACATAATAGGAGAAGACAGAGACTGGATGGCCAGTTTGTAAAGGAAACATTAATATTAAAAATAACCATTGACACAAGTACTCATTCAGTGAGAAGGACGGCATCTTCAGAACTCTGTTGTTTACAGCCATTTCCATCTTCTCCGTGCAGGTGCTGGCATTGCTCTGATCCTACAGCTTGGGTTTTTTGACCTGTAGTCAACAGTGGTGACGCTTCCTTCAGGCTACAGCCACTGCAGAGCTAAAGGGGAGACAGAGGCCAACAAGGAACCAGTAGCTGGAACCATCAGCAAGTTCCCCTGGATGGTGATTTCACTGGCTATTGTGGCCACTTTGGGACTGAAGAAGTCTCCAGAAGTGAGGAAATCGAGGAGTGGGATTAACAACGCCAGCCGGAAAACATCTGCAGCCTGGAAACACTGAAGGCTGCCTGGTGGGTAGACAGAAGTTACATCACAGCTTTCCGTAGGGAATTTTCCTCTTGTTTCATGATCCTCTACCACTTTTCCCTTTGATCTATCTATGAATACAGGGATCGTTCTCTGAGCACATCCATGGTGGATCACTTGTAGCCTGTTGCCTACATATCATAAATTTTGCCTGGAACAGCTGTACATAAATGTGTCTTTTAATGCAGATCTAAGCTTCACTGGACTGTGCAAAATGTGAAGAGCTAGATGAAGTATGGGGCACACAGCTATGCAATTGAGACACATTTTTTTCTTCCAAGGGAAAACACATGTGTCCTTCTACTGCCAGAATAACTTGAATGTTGTATTTTCCCCAACCTGGAACTTCCCCAGTGTGCTACTTTTTACATTACAGCTTTTACTGGAGGATACGAGTGAAGAATTCAAGAGTGAGTTCCTCTCTATATTGCAGCAGAAAGTTGCCTCTTCTAACAGACAACCATATCCAATCCAAAGTCATGCCCTTTTCTGTGATATATTCCTCTTCATGATCATATTTCTATACCACCAAAGGTTTTTTCCTTTTCTTTTTGTTCTATTTTTTTTTTTTTTTTTTTTTTTGCTAAAGGGAACTATGGCAGTGAACAATGTCTTCCTTGTACAGAAGGAAGCAAAAATAAGGCATGGTGCTGTAATAGACATAATATGAAAGTATGAAAGCAACTTCAAAGTGCTGCTCAACTGTCCAGATTAGATTGAAAAATGATGAATATTGGACTACATAAATGAGCTGCCCAAAGCACAGCCCACTACCTTTCCATGTGAATTGGCCTTCTGGCCTGAAAAAATGGAATTGCAGCTGAATGCAGATGGCTATTGAAAAGCTGTGTTAACTCAGATTTTCCACTACCAGAATTGCTGTAATATTTCATTACATATTTCTTTCTGTATGCTTTTATATTATTTTCAACTTAAATAGGAAAAGACAAGAGATTTACCTCATATGGCTTTACTTTGCAGATGAAAAGACTTAAACCACAAGCAGAAAGACAAAAATGAAAAAAGAAATACACAAAAAGAACACAGTGACATAGGAAGAAGAGCCTGATGAATAAGAGATGACAGGTAGGTGTTGCATAGAACAGGGGCTGAGGAGGATAAAGGAAACCGAGGTAAAAGACAGAAGCACTGAAATGGCTGGAAAGTTTAAAAAGGGTAACAAATTCCTGCTTTTCTTAACAAACTGACAAACATCAGTGTTCCAGTAGCCATATGGCTCCAGACTGATCTCATAAGTTAAACAGGTTTGGCGTGGTCAGAAATGTAGTGGCAGCCTTCCAAAAACCACTCCTGAGCTACGGAAAGCATTTGACTTGCTGAGTCAGTGTGGAGACAGCTCTCCAGAAGAGTGAAGGCACTCTGCCAAAACCAATACATGCCTGTGGATGAGCTGCCTTTTGATAGCTCATGGCAATGCAAATTCCCACAACAGTTTCCCCCAGAATTTTTGGGCTGGTCCAAAGACTTCCAGGGGTGACAGATGTAGAAATTCTAATTATAACTGCAATGGTAATTTGTGCAAAGGAATGATACAGCATGGAGAATCAACTGCAAGAAGAGGTTAAACTGGCTGGAAGTGGGAATGCCAGAGACAGGACAGAATCCTTGCAATGGAGTTAAGTTTCCCTCAGTGATAAGAAACAGCCTCAGCATTGTATTGTAGCCTTACTGGAACGGGAGCACTCAGGGACCCAAGCTCAGGGTTCACCTTTGGGAAGCAGAGCTGGGCTGTAGAATGGACCGATGGCCAGGCTGAGGTGCCCCATGCCACCACTCTTGGGATTGGTGCTGGTGCAAGTGTAAATAAGTAACCTGCCTGAGACACATCTTTGCAGATTCCATGTACAACTGCATATTGCAGTGAGATTCTATCCAATGCATTGTTCATTATTTTTTTTCTTTTGTATTTAAGCTCAATATGTGTATGTGTATGGTACCATAAAAATTCCCCAGTAGATGCCACTGGTGAGCCCTACTGAAGAGGCTGACATTGCATTGCTATCTGCCCCAGCTCTCTTCTCTTTTGGCAGAGCTTACCTCCCTGGCAGCCAGAGCAGCATGAAAGAAGTGCTCACCTCCATCCCACCACCTCAGCCCTGAGGCCAGTGTCTATTCAACTCTACCCTCAGTGGCATTTTAAGACCAAGTGCCAGGCTCCACTGAGGCATCAGAGCTCATGTTTCCTCATGTTCCACATCTTGTGCTTGGATCAAGCACTTGTGCCCGGATCAAGCACTTGTGCCCTGTGCTTGCAAAGCGTGGAGGAGAGGTGGCTTGGGTGTCCTCCCCAGGCCTACCACCAGCCACCATGTTTGCTTGAGTGATCTCAGTGGAGCTTCTTGGTCAGTGATGCTCAAGCCCATCCAAATTCCTGCTGTATTTTCACATTCAGCTGATGCCAGTGTATGACTGTGACGCAGTTAAAGCAGAACACAGAAATATGCTCAGACAGGCTATTTTATTTACGTGTTTTGAGGGCAGAGGAATTTGTCAGTAGTCTTCGAGCCTGGCTTCATGCTTCATCTACACCACAGAAAGTCACCTAAATCAGATACCATAACCTTGGCTCAAACCAGACCGTATCTAACATGAACGAATAAAATGTTGATTTAGAGACAATGGGAGAAAGGAAAAAAACATTGAATCCCTGGGGAAGCAGTTAAACAGTAAAAAATACGGTTACTGTGAAATACAGGCCTCCTTTCTACTATGCCTACCTAGTCTTTAGCACATAAAACCAAAGAATAAAGATTTTTGAATACAAATTTTTAAATACAGAAATGTGTACATCAAAGATGGAAAAAAAAAAGCTGTTTGACTATTTAAGTCCTTTCCAGTGAAGTCCCAGTTGTGGATTAGGCACAGGAATAGCACTGTCACCCCTCCCGCCCGCCTGCTCAAATCCACCCCTTTGCTGGCTCTCTTTCTTGTCTCCTCTCTCCTAGGACTGACCCAGGGTTGTGCATGAAGGAGCCTGTTGTCTGCAGGACCTCTGCTTCATCTGCTCTAATGGTCGCAAGGTGTCTAATGAACGAGGAGAGGGGAAGGTGTCTAATGAATGAGGAGAGGGGAACATCTCTGCGCACACGCCCTGGATGGGCAGGCTGCGAAGCCGCTCCCACCTCCGCTGCAGAGCCCTCCTGCAGTACAAACAAGTCCTCTGCCAGGCTCTCCACAAGGGGCCCCTGTGTTTTCCTCATTTTCCAGTTGCCCCACAGAGGCCCTAGAGTCTAATTTGCAGAAGTGTTGGGCGCACGCAACCATAAGTGAATCAGAAAGGTGATGATTTACCAAAAAAATCTTCTGTTTCCTCACAAACATGAGACTCAAGTTCACAGAACTGAGAACTCAGAATAACGGTTCATGAGCATATTCAATTTAAGTGACTGAATTCCCTGTCTGTATCCTGGAAATCATGATAGAAAATAAATGAGTGATTGTTTGCACAGCACTCAGCCACCAGAGTGTTACTTAGAAAAGATGGTGACAACATTAGTATTTCCATCTTTAGAGCAGAGTTTGAATAGCAGGCAGGAAATCGGGCATGAAACTGCCAACTGAACAGTGGAAAATTATACACTCAGTGAGCACCATCCACCCTGTGGGCTGAGGAGGGGACAATGAAAGTAATATGTTATATTGTCCTTAAAACACAGTGTCAAACCTACATAAACTGGAAGTTGGAAACAAAGCGACCCAGGCAATTTTAATTCCAGCGGTTTCTCGAGTTAAGTGCTTTACTGGAGCAAAGCCCCTGTACTGTACTTGATTCTGTGTAACAGGGGTTTATGCTGAAATTCTTGTTTCTATAGGCAAACTCAAAAAATTCTTATTTGGGAAGCCCAGAGGTTTATTGACACAGTTCAGTGCAATGCAGCACAGTTACTCAAATTGTCTTGGGGCGGGTTTGTTCTAGAAATGCAAACAGTAGGTCTACATCAGGACACTCCTTGTACCTGAGTTAGAGCAGGACCTGTTAACTCCCTCATAACTACTCCAGGTGCAGAACTGCTTTAATACAAATATTCCATTTCCAGTACTGACAGGGTGCTACCTTGCACAGTTTGTACACGTTTTGAGTGACCATTGATAATCTCTTATTGTTGAATGGGTGGAGAGTTTTCTAACAAACAAACGCACAACTTATTTCCAGTTTCAAAGGAGAAATGTGCATTTTTGGGTAACAACTGTGTATTATTTTATGATCATTTTTGCAACAGCTGAGACCGATATCTATTATTGTTTGAAAGTTGGCGCAAGACTAGTAAAAAACCCATAAACAGTACATTGACAATAGAAAAATACTACAGTATCACCCATGAGTGTTCTAATTTCAACATCAAAATCTGGTAACTTGTCCATTTGTTCCCCTTCTTAAACAATACATAATCTTCCTGCAAATACCTTAGACACTAATCAAGAGTCACTTGTTCAGACAATTCACCTCTGACTCCTTGGAGATCCCCATTCTTGGTGGAGTTCTTAGAAAGCTACAGCCAGGCCCTTCCAATGCCCCTCCAAACTCTGAGGCTTAGAAGTATCTCCCTTGACCCTGGGTCCTCAGTTCACATCACAGTGACTGAGGCATGTGCTGATCTCTTCCAAGCTTCAGTTTCCTTGATTCTCTAGGGTGAGTACAGGGCTTCACCACACCGACCTCACTGCAGGAGCACACAGTTTTAAACCTTTGCCCGCACTTGTGTTAAAATCACTGTTGGCCATGCAGAAAATTTAGCACTTCAAATGCAGTAACCATCTGTCATTATTAAACCAGAGAAGGCACCTAACACAGGATTTCTGTGAACCCATACTCTCAGCCCAAAATTGCCTCATAGAGACTTAGTGATTTATAATTGCATGACTCAGTAGCCGATGGTTCAGGTGCTGGCATGTAGGAAGGTGTCAGTCAGGCTTAGCTGATGGTTGGGTATAGAAACAGGAGCCATCTAAGAAGCTAGATAGAGGCTGTTTGTTTGGTATTCAGCACTGCTGTTGCCTGCTACCCCAGTCCTCTGCACCTCTGCAATGGTCACTAAAGATGCTGGCAACTGGAGAGGATCAAGAGACAAGGACTGGAACATATAAATTCCAACAAAATCTCTGTTTAGCTTAACCAAGATTATGACTGTGCAGGCAGCCCAAATGGTGAAACAGCTTCTTAGTGGCAGCAGGAAGGGAATTACCCTTCCCACACTTTCCTGTGTCTCCCTTCTTCTGTTTCAGCCGCATCCTCCCTTCCCTTGCTCTGGGTGGTGCTGGTGCTTGCAAGATCCTTTTGTTGCTGGTTTGGCTCTCTAACCCAGCAGACAAACATTCATGGGTTTTTTTGTGGATTTGATTTCTGCTGGAGCAGTGAGTTAAGCTGCGCTACACAAGAACCTGACAATTGCTGGGACTGGCTGAGGGCAGGAGAAAGTGACCAGAAGGGGGAGCAGACATCAAGTCTGTGCTTATCAGTGCTGGCAAACTGATAAAAGTCCTTCACAGAACACTGGTTTCTTAGTTGAAGAGAAGCTTCAGGGAGCTCAAGACATTTAATTACCTACATTACGGACTAGATTTGATAACAGTGAAAGAAGCAAGCAAAGAATCCCAGTGAAGAAGGATTTTAAAGACTGTAAATTGAAGCTAGAGAAGTTCATGCTATAAATATGGCAAATGGAATAATTATGGTAATCGAGTACGAAAGCCTCTTTCCAAGCTTGTTCTGGGATTTTCCTGTTGTTGCCATATTTACATCATGGTTTCTCTGGGGGAGCTTCTCCAGGAGATGTGCTCAGCTTCAGAGGGGTTCCAGTGGCCCACACAGCACTGGATCATGGGCCAGCTGACATAGTCACTTCAGCTCTGGTGTGTCGCAACTCGCTGATAACCTAGCCATCAAACGTGTGAATCAAAGCTGAAACATGGCAGTTCATAGAATCGTAAATCACAGAATGGCTTGGGTTGGAAGGGACCTTAATGCTCATCCAGTTCCATCTCCTCTGCCACAGGCAGGGCCACCTTCCACTACACCAGATTGCTCAAAGCCCCATCCGACCTGGCCTTGAACAGGAACGGAGCAGCCACAACTTAGTAAAGCATGCTTTATTACAGGAGAGGGAAGGGGTGATAAAGAGACTGGAAAATTGATTAAAAAATATACTTTTCCTTCATGAAGATAACAGCTGTGAACCCGTAAAGGCAAATGAGTGACGTACAGTCTAAAACTGTAGAACGCCCGTGGGGAGCCATCGGGTAAATAAAACAAGCAGCCAAAAGCAAACGTTGCCGCCCCCGGGCGACACCGCAGGCAGCTCCTCAGGCAGCTGAGGACCCGCGACCCGCCACCCGCGCTCCCGACCCTCCCGACCCTCCACCTCACATCCCCATCCCCTCCCGCCACCGCCGCCGGAGCATGCGCGGGGCTGGGCCGGTTCCGCCGCCACCCCCGTTCCCCTCATAGCGGCGCTGCCGGGAGTTGGAGGAGCCGCAGCCGCCGGTCTCCGCGCTGAGGGTCCCGACAAACAGCCATCGCTGCCTGGGCCGGAGGTAGAGGAGTGGCCGGGGCCTACTG